>APFE030226076.1:13387-54713 GCA_000404065.3 Pinus taeda | reverse complement strand
TGAGGCATTGGGTCAATGGCCAGGGAGGTTAGAAGCTGAACTTTTGAGGGTAAATGCTAGTGAAATCAAGACTTCCTATTTGAGCTTAAGAGGAGAGATCACATACCTTTTTGGCTCATTGGGGAGTGAGTGAAGCTTGTCAAAGTAGAGGAGACTTCTTGTTGGACCCTAGGAGGAGCTTGTACAGCGTCAAGGCAAAGGTTGTAAGGTTCTTCTCCTTTTCAATTAATACAATCAAGCTCATTTTTCTCAACAAGTATCTCATGTTATTTGTTTCATGGACTCCTTGACTTTCATGTTAAATATGTTTTATAATACTAGTTATTCAGGTGCTATTTAATCGTTTGCCTTGTTTGTGTTTGCAGGTTTGTGACAAAGGAACTTACTTGGATTAAAGGAGCGAAGGCATCCCCAAACTTGCGTTGGACATGAGGTAGGCCTTAAACACATTTGTTTGCCATTATTTATAAAGCACATTTAGAGAAAGATAGTGTCTGGTTGGTTTGTTTGTCATTAGGTCTTTATTAGATTCTAGGAAGGTCTATCTTGTCCACAAGATCGACTCATTCCGCGTGACAGAGCTAATTTTGTTCTCTTCCTGTAACTGATCTTGAATTCTTTAGCTTCACTCCCAGTTGTTGATGAAGATCCTTCCTCCCTCTATCTTTCGATTGATTTCTCCTGAGGAGTGGGTGTCTGAAAAATGGAAGTGGAAAAGAGTTATTCTTCAACTTCCTACAATTTGTTTTCTGTCCATTCCAGCTCATTGGCGTATTGCTCTATTTCTGGCCTTGAAGTAT
This sequence comes from Pinus taeda, assembly GCA_000404065.3. Classification (NCBI taxonomy): domain Eukaryota; kingdom Viridiplantae; phylum Streptophyta; class Pinopsida; order Pinales; family Pinaceae; genus Pinus; species Pinus taeda. The sequence continues at coordinate 53,913 of APFE030226076.1, read as the reverse complement.
GAATGTAAGGAGTGCTTTTTTTCTCTACTCTGAGCTTTGAAATGATGCCATAGGGGGTCATTAGTCATAATACCATGTAAAACTTATAATGAACTTGATTTCTTTAAGTATTTTGTCTGCTTCTTCACCTGTTGTTCTTGTGTTACATACAAATGGGCACACCTGTGTGTTTATTTTGATCTGTTTCTTCTTCTTGGCCACTACATAGTGGATGTCATCTGAATTCAACATCTGTCTAATATAATCCACTGAAACAATCCTCATTGGGATTTATTTGGGGAGTTTGTAGGATGCCAATTCATAACCATACATCCCGATTTCTGTATAATTTTGCTATAAATACCAATCCCTAGTCTTTAACTAATCTATTAGGTGTAGAACTGTCTTGATTTCCTCATTGATCCTCGATTGAATTGCACTGTTAAGGATGTTCATGGCTAGATGAACAAAATCTTCAATGAACCATTGAAATCCTGTTGTTCTTTCATGAACAAGGATGTCCAAAAGATTACCAGATGTTGGTTCCTTGCATCATCAAGCTTCTACAATACAAAATTGAATTTGTCTGCTTGATAGTAGAGGAACATATAAATCAAAATGGAGGTGTAATTGAACACCTATTCTATGGGAAAATTTATGAATATGTATACTATTAATCAAGAATTGACTAAAATTGAACATGAAAGAGGACTCGCAGTCTGTGGAAAACATGGAGAGGAATCCTAAAATGGGCTCATCTACTCACTGATTAGAATAATAGCCTAAAATGTAGGAAATCATGGATATAATTTTCTTGGCATAAGTAGGGACGATGGAGGAAGGATATGGAGGATTATTTTTAGGCAATTGGGCATTCTCAGGCAAGAATATCTCAAAGATTCTGGCTTTGATGGCGAAATCCAACTTCTGATAAAGTTGGGTGAGGGCTTCTAAGGAGAAAGGTGTATTATTTTCCACAGTGGGAGCCGACATCATTTGGTCCATGGATTGGGCAGTAATTGTGAAGAGAATGTCACTTGTAGGGGCAATGATAGCTCTTTGGATAGGGACATAACATGCGTGAAACCTTCTGGTAAATTTTCGGGCTTGAAATGTCAAGGGGAAAATGCAATGGGGGAGGTTGGACTCCCAAAGCCCAATTTCATCGGTCTTATCTACATGTTTATCTTCTAACCAACAATATAACTCAGGAAAATCATAATCACATTGGGCTTCATTAATCCTGTAACCCCTGCCAGCTAGAGGGGTATGATCTAAGTCTACAGAAGGTGGAATCAAAGGGTTAACAGGTTTGTCTTAAGTCTAGTCTTCAGAGGCATGATTGTAAGAATCTAAGAATAAAAGGAATTTACATAAAATCTTACTCGGGAAAATGTTTGAGTAACAAACTATCAAGTAAAAGAAACTGTCAGGTTTCGGTCATGGTCTGGTTGCGGAAAATCTTTGAGAGTGATCACTATGGAAAACTGTCAATAACAAAATACAATCAGAAAAAGAAAGAGAGCGATAGGATGAGCAGTAGAGAAAAGAGAGTGACAAGTTTAGAAGGTTTTAAATGCTGCAACGAATCGTTCCGTGAAAATGGCATGGGACCATTAGTCCTAAACGGTTACCCCGGAATTACAATTTTAATGCAAAACAGTTGTTTTCTTGGAAAGAATTTAATTGGCTTAATGGTTATGTGATGTGGCAAGGGGAGAATGGTGGAGGAATCATGGTGGGGCATGATAGTGTGGGAGAGGGAAAATTGGTTTTCAGAGGGGGTAGCATGTGGTTTGTGGTTTTGGTGAGGGGGTACGAAATTGCGAGAGGGCAACATGTAGGAGATGGGGCCTAGCGGGAAAAAAAACTTTTCAGACCCCCCAGGTGGTAAAGGAAGGATGGAGAGGGGAGGCCAAAGGTGGATGAGGGTCATGAATGAGGAGCGGTAGATGATCCCAGGTGTGCTGATTGCAGTGTACTTTAACAAAAAACGACAAAGAACATTTGTTACATGCACTTTTTAACTCTTTCTTTCTCAACTTAGGATAAAGGGAGTATGAAATATATGAAAGATTTTATGCATGGCACACATACTTTCCCTTTAGACTATGATAAGAAATTTAGATAAAAATGATATAGGAAAATATTTAGAAATAATCTAATCTACCTACCTTAGCTAAACTAACATTTTGTATTCTACCAAAGGGTGCACTTAGACTAGAAAACCCACTTTATTTTCTTTTATTACAAAATGAAAAACTATCTAGCCTAACCCTTATTTCTCCTATTGTTGCAGATTAAACAGATGAATCAATGTCATTTTCTACCTAACAACTGATTTATCCAAATTGAATTGTTGGGAAAATGTTTATTCTCTAACCTAATTTACAGAAATTGAAAGGAGTTTAATAATGATTATACCATATGATAAAGCTAAAAACTAGTGATTGTGGCATTTTGAACAAGCTACACACAACTTTTATTTTTCAGTGATGAAGAAAAACTATCTATGAGTAGTGGCATTTAGACTTGCAACACTATCAATATTATTGCTTTTATTTAACTTTTCTTTCTTTTGGTGGGGTTCAATCTTTTCTTCTTTTTCAAAATTCTTCTTTTTCTCTTTTCTTTTCTTATTTAGACCCTCTTTTCATTTTTTATTCTATTCTATTTTATTTTATTTGGGAATCATTGGTAGATTGAAAAGTATTTACAAAATAAGATTCCTGAGATATAATACTCAATTACCTTGAGATCCTATAAATTATAGGACCCTAATAATGGCTTCGGCTAGGGAGGAAACTCTCCTTGTGAGGTGCCAAGAAGATTTGATCAGTAGCTTTGAGTGTTCTATTTCAACAATATCCATCTTTGATTTCTTTGTTACAATACTTATGGTAACACGTCAATAGAAGCTTAGGGCCCTCTCTATGGGCTTCAACTTCTATTAATAGGTCACCCAATCCAAATAATAAGTACAATGATATTTGTTACATAGTATTTTGTCACCGTCCCTGTTACCCTTTCTCCTGTACATTGGAGGACCTATTCTGGGACTTGTGAGAAGTGACATAACCTGAAAACACCTGCACTGCATCCCCTTGAGTATGTACTTCATATGTCCTGAAGACACCTTCTACAAAATACCCATAAAATAGCTCTTTTTCCATTGGCACTGTTCCATAGTGTATCACTCGCGCCAATGGGGGAAATCCTCCAAAGAGGGCGTGCTAGCTGGCGCTCTGTGTCAGAGTCGCACTAGCACCAACCCAGTTGGGTAAAGTTTTTAACAAACAAACTTCCGAAGGTTCCTTCTAACCTATCCATGAACTGATTCCAGTTTGAGTTAGTTCATTTGGGCTTCGTATCTCCCAAGGAGGGAAGTAGTTCTCCACCTCTCATGGAAGATTCCTAATGATAAGGACAGTCCCATGAATCTGGTGGATGGTCTTATCTACTCCTCTTACCTCTATATAAGCTTGTTCTTTTCCCTTTGACAAGCTAGTTAGTAATTCTACTCTTCAAGCTCCCAAATCTAAGTCCCAAAGTCTGAGAATTGCTAAGCTCATGTTACAAGAGGCCTTGTTCATCCCTATAAGGCTACATCTTTAAGGAGGAGATCCATGTCCAAGTAATCAAGGAGAGGGAGGCTTGTTCCCCATCCCTTACAAGCTTTGCAAGGCATGTGTTGCTGATCACCCAACCAAAGGAGGATTTGACGTCAGAACTTGGTTGTATTCTCTTTTGTTTATCAATAATAATAAACGAATATCATTATGGTTCCACTCATGTGTCTTTATAATTATGTTTGAGTTGTATCCTTTCTGACTGATACATAGTTGCATTTCTTGGATTTTATGCTTGTATTTGTCTTGTTCTTTGCATGTGCAGGTGTCTGTTCACGAGGATCATGAGGATTGTGACTAGTTGAAGCGAAAGAACGGAAGCGACGACTCTTCTATGAATACTAGCGTTGGATTCAAGGTAGGCTCTCATCATTGGCCTTTACTTTTCAATTAGGAACCTGCGTGTTAGCGTTGTTTGATTATTGCTAGACCCCATTTAGACTAGTGGGATCACCTCTGTCCGTAGAGGGGATTTACCTGTACAACAATTTGGCGACTCCGTTGGGGAGTTGGCTTTTGCCTTGTTTGTTTATCTTGTCTTGTTGTTTGATTTGTAAACTTTAGATGGAGCCTAAAGTCTGGCTAGATAGCCTTCGAAACGCTATTGCTTTGCATTAGCGAAGTAGATCAATGCTACTTCAGTCCATCTCTAGTTTGTTTTACAAACTAAACGGCTTGGAACTTGCCTTGTTTCTTGGTTGTTTCTTGGTTTCTCCTACTTGATTAGCTTTCTGGGTTGGATGCCTGTGTTGCTTCTTGCCTCTTGGTGTGCCTAGGTACTGTTGACTTAACTTTAGCTCGTTTTTTTTTTAATTTTTCCATAGCAAACTCGGTTGGTGCTCTTTTAAAGCATTACAGTCACGCCATTTGGCGCTAGTTGCTCATCAACAACCCGTGCCAATCTGTAAAAGGTGCTAGTTGCAGCCTGACAGTCGCGCCAGCCCTGCCAACTTTTGATGTTTGCTTGGTTTTGAGCCTCCTGAGCTTGGTTTTTGTTCTAGGTACCTTTTTTCACCTACTTGAATGTGTTGGAGTCTTGTTTGACTGGTTTTGGGTCTCTCTTTTGAGAAATTCATAATTTGATTTCCTTTGGTCATTACTTGGAGGTTTGTCTCAGTCTCTTCACAATTTTGCACCTTTTTGCTTTTGTTTTTGCAAAAAAAAATTTCCCCCTCATTCACCGGGGGGGGGGGGGGGGGGGGGTGTTATGAGTGTTAATCGCCTTTGAGTGTTTTTATTTTGATATTGGAACTCTCTCCCAATTTCTGATTTGCACTTTGATGGTCTTAGATTACATTAGAATCATCTTTGTGTTTTTGAAATTCTCTTGCATAATCGCACTTGCATAATTAGAATTCTCATTTTGCATAGATTTACATTTGCATACTTTTCAAGTGAATTGTGCATAGATTACCTTTACCCTTTGGGTGTTTGCCATTTTCTATCGATTTCACATTTCTAGCCCTAGGGCATCTAGTGGCTTTGTGTGTGGAGCCTTCCTTAGGAGTTTTGGTCTTCTATTCGTCTAGTCAACTTTCTGATTGCTCCTTTGCACTCGTTTAGTGGTTGTTAATTGTTTCATTATGTTATTTGAGTGACTTGCCTCTTTTTCACTTGAATTCTGCTTTGTTTCGCTTTGGGCCTAGATTACACGGCTCATTTGTGTCTTTGGGACTTTTCTCGTTTTTGAGGGATTGCTTTGTGATTTTAGGGAACTGAATGTGCTTGTATTGAATAGGATTTGTTTTCTATCATTTCTCAAAGTTGTTTAGTGCATTTTGCCATCAACAAAAAGAAAAAATCTCTTTTGCTTTGTATTATTTAATGAGAATTATAAACTTTTCATTTTGATTAGTGATTAGTAATATTAAAGGAAAGTTAATTTCCATTAGCTGCATTAGGGAAGTTCTTTGTTGTTTTGTGATCGTTTCGTTTGCATAAAAGCTTTTCAACTCTCTTGTAACTAGCATTCATCGAATAAAATGACATGTTTTGGCATATAGATTGCTTTTAGGGAATTTTGAGAGATTACATATGGTAGGACCTGAAAACCGAAACCCAACACAAGATCAACTGTAAAATAAACCGAATAAATATAACAATGCATTGTAACATAACGCTTACATTCTAGAGGTTTAGGCTAGAGACGTGCTCTGGCATCATTAAACCTAGTCACTTTTGTTTCCACTCAAGGTTGGGTGATTCCTCCTTTTGTGACTCAATTGTGGTCTAGTACGGACTTGTGCTCCCACGTACCGTCGAGTATATGGGGAGACTCCACTAGGTTATCATCCTTGATCCATAGGAAGCCGTGTCTGCCACCCTATAGCCCGTAACGCACTGAACACAACATTCGGGAAGATTGACTGCCGTACGGAAAGTCCTTGGTTTTCATATGATTGCCAAGGTGTATATGCAGTTTTACGGATTGTCTGGTAAACCTTTTGCCTAATTCTCCAAAGTAGTCACTTTTGATCCTTTTCGAACTCCCTAAAAGAAAAGGCTCACCTGAGCACTTGTCACTTCAGGGTCGTTAAACATTCGAAGGCAACTAGAGTCATCTTTTGGTCCTTTTCTCGACTCTCTAAAGATGAAAAGGTCAAGCTATGTCCTTGTGTCTTAAAATTTATTCACCCACAATCACATGCCCTGTTAGATTTTGTTTGTTGGCCATTCAATTGTGTGTCTTGTTTTTTTTTTTCAGCCCCATGTGTGATTTTCAGTTTTTGATGGCAACTTTTCCAGAGTTCACCAACCCAAGAATCCCCTCTGAAGGGAATCCTGGTCATTTTCCTCCTTTTGGGAATGTTGGTGCTCCTTACATGGCAACGTTGTCCCTTCTTGGGTTAACTGTTGGGTTGCCTGTTTTGTTGTTCTTGACCTCTGTGGTCCCTAGTGTCTCAAGTACTAGTCAATCAGTTCCTCCACCTGAACAACATCATGTTGATTCCAAGGTGGACCTCTCCCCTTCTTTGCCTATTTCTACGTCCTCATCTTCTACTTCTCCTGGAGAAAGTCTGTTTTCGAGTAACCAGGTGGCTAAGAAGAAGAAGAAGAAGACGAAGAAGAAGAAGTCTCATAAGCTAGAGGCTAAAAGTGCAGCTGCTGCCTCGAGTCCAGCTCAGGTCGGAACTCCTTCTGCTCCTCCACGGAAGGTTAAGTTTCCTTGTAAATTGTGTAAGGGAGACCATCTTCTCTATGATTGTCCTGGCATTCCCAGGATCTTAGAAGTATGGTCTCGAGATTCGGCCTGCCCCTCATCGTCCTCTGACGCTCATGGCGATGCTACCGTATCAACTAGAAATGGAAAGAAGAAAGGGAAGATTTGATTCCCCTGTAGTCTATGTGAAGGCAACCATCTCCTTCACCTTTGTCCGCTCATGGATAAATCTTCCACTGTTTTGGAAAGTATTACAGCTTCCTCACCCCAACTTCCTGTTGGTTATTAGAGGCTCTCTTCAGATCCTCTCCCTATAGACCAAGAGATTGACTTAGATCCTTCTCTTGTCCATCCTCCTCTTCCTGGACCTAGTTGTGCTAAGCCTGTTCCAAAGCAACCATTGGTCAGAAAGAGTGTTGACTCGGGTTCCCCACCTGTTGATCACTTTGTTATGGAAAAGTGTCATGATCATGTTCTTCTCGTCTCGTCAAATTCTCCTAAGTCCGAAAATGACCCTCCTATCCCAGCTGATTCAGAGGGTCCTCCTGCGGTTCCTATAGAGCAGGGAGGCAATCATACGATTCCCCCACCAAGTAGTTCAGTCGTTTCCTTCAAATGGAGTCATTTGACTGCCTTCCACCTTCCATCCCATGTGCCTTTCTAGATTACAGTACATGCCTATGATACGGCAGTACCTAGCACTGTCTTGGATGAGGGTGCATATGTCAGTCATATGCCTTCTACTACTTGGCAAGCTTTGGGCTCCCCACAGCTTGTGCCGGTCGCACAGGTCTGATGGCGTTTGACGGAGGGACCAGTCAACCATTGGGGATCCTCCCACAGTTCCCTATTACTTTGGGAGGCAAAACCATCTATATAGACATACTGGTTACCCAAGGTGCTTTAGATTTCAGTCTTCTGCTTGGTCGTGACTATGTTTATGCCATGGGGGCCCTTGTCTCTTCACTTTTTCGTGTGGTTTGCTTTACACACGACGAAAGGATTGTGACTATCGATCAATTATCATTCTTTAGTCCCCCGGTGCCTCATGTGCAGTTGTCATCCCCTCCTGTTTTTTATCCACCAGTTGTATCTACCCCACCGCAGGTCAACTACGTGGCTACTTATCCCGTGCCTGTATCCAGTGATGCTGCCATCGTGCATAGTGTCCTGGGAGCATTGGGTCCTAACTTCCAAGATGTGATCCTTCCACCGGGAGTGGCACTCTTGGAAGCTACGACTTCCTGTTCATTATGATGAAGTTCGGTCGGAGCATAGTTCACTTTCCTATGTCAAGCTCCTTAAAAAATGAAACTGGGTCTGGTCGAGCATAGTTCCTGATCTTGTGTCAAGCTCGTTAAACAATGAAACAAGGGTTACGAGGATCGTTCTTTCACTATGTCAACCTCATTAAACAATGAAACAACTCCCTTTCCAAATCGAGTCTTTTGATTAAGATCTCGTAAAATACAAGTCGAGTCTTTACAAGATCTCGAAGGTGAACCTTCATTCCATCCACTTTGTTGAACGCAATGAAGCTTGGGGGGAACGTACCTCATTTTGCGTCATTATGCTGGGGGCATGCGAACTTATAACAAGCATAGTTTTTCGTTTCAAGCTTGTGTAAACCTGAAACCAAATCCAAGCAGAGTTCTCTATGGTTCAAGCTTGTGTAAAAATGAACCTATACCCATTTCACATCTTGTGATTGCTGTCTTTATCCGCTAAATTTTGTTAGATGAGGCTTGGTTGTTTTCATCCCATCGCCACCACCTCTTTGGATGATCATATGCTTTCACTTGCTTGTTTTCCTTTCCTGAGGGACCGTAGTTATGAGTGGTTTTGTTAGCCAACCTCTTGACTGTTACATGTTTTGAGCAGTTCCACCATCGCCGGAACCAGTTGCTACCCTTTATACCACTCATTCCTCTAGGACGAGTCACCTTTAAGCTCTTATCTGACTCGTAAAATATGAAAATATTGTTGAGTATTTTTTCCTTTTTGACTCGTTAAAGAGAATAAAAATGGAGGTCTGCTTTCAGCTCTTTTCTGACCGTTTAAAGATGAAAAGATTGCCGAGTTATTCCTCTTGACTCGCTAAACGTAAATGAGAGGTGGTCTTCTTTAAACCCTTTTTCGACCGTGTAAAAACGAAAATATTGTTGGACCCTTCTCGTTTCAGGTTCGTTAATGGTCACAAAGCGACGTGGTTTCAATCACTTTTTTACTTTTTCAGGTCGGAATCACTACTTATGAAAAGTACTCCTCGGTTGTAATGATCGAGCGGTTCTTTCGAGCATTGTTTTATACTTTTTCAGGCTCGAGAGACACAACTTTACGAAGAAGGACACCCCTGGAGTTTACTTTTTTGCTGTCTTTTCAAACTCTCTAAACATGAAAAGATGCCGAGTTCTTCCTTTGTCAGACTCGTTAAAACTTAATGACATCGGATTTCATCGAAATGACGCCTCTCAAGCATATGTTATCCCCGTCAAGCTTGTCATCCAAAACTAACCGGGGTACTCGCCAGAAATGGTGGGGGAATGAAGGAACCGTAATCATAGTCATGTCGGCAGTATGTCGCTCTTGAACATGGCACTTGTCTGCATTCGTGTCTGGGTGGGGACATCTCATCTTGTTTTACACTTGCCTCTCTGGGTTTGGGTTATCCTGTTTGACCATTCATCTGCTCATCACCTTGTCGCCATGAACCATGATCATTTGATGTCAAATACTGCCAAGTCCATTGTCGTGCCACCGATATGTTCAAGAGAAGTTGACCTCTACAGAATACTCAACCTCCCTCTGATGCCTCACACAAAACATTTTATCCTTCTCTGTCTCATGTCAATGATGTGGGAAACATTATGGCCCACCTTCGATCAAGGTCACTTCCTGTCGACTTCAGCTCTTTATCCAGGAAGTAGACTTAGAGACTCCCTTCAGGTACCTTGGAGCCTGCATGCCTCAATGGCAGTTTCTTCATGTTCGACACGGGGTTTTCATTATTGGCCTCCGATCGGATGATTCTATGGGTGTTCGACACCAGCTCACTGATTCACACGCTGTGGATTGTACCTATAGTACCTTGAGGACCATTGTCATTATTGGTGGTGCCTCTCACATTTTTTTACAGTCTTCATCATTGACTAGTAATCAGACGATGTTCTCTCATGTTCGACTTCGACTCCCATATTCGCATGCTTGAACTTGTACTTTGTTCGGGTCAAGATGGAGTGCAAGAACCTGGATTTTGTCTGTTGAGAACCAGGTTGCATTTTGTGGATTATTATCATCACTACATGACTCATTCACTGGATGGCTGCGACCATGCCTGAGTCTATTCATCGATCCTCACTGGATGGCTGTGTCCATACCTTAGATCCATATTTTTATGTACTCTACTATGGATGGCTGCGACCATACCATGTACATCATGTATTTGAGATATCAGTTGTACTTCGTGCAAGTTCTCCAGCGGCTGTGTTTTCAGTCGACCATGTTCTTGTAAAGCACTTCACCCCTCTCTCTCTCGGGCTTCATGCTTTAGGGGGCATCTGTTACACATTATTTTGTCACCATCCCTATTACCCTTGTCCCGTACATTGGAGGACCTATTCCAGGACCTGGGAGAAGTGACATAACCTGAAAACACCTGCATTGTATCCCTTTGAGTATGTATTTCATGTGCCTTGAAGACACCTTCTGCAAAATACCCATAAATATAGCCCTTTTTCCATTGGCGCTGTTCCTCAGTGTATCACTCGAACCAGTGAGGGAAATCCTCCAAAGAGGGCGCGCCAGCTGACGCTCTGTCTCAGAGTCGCACTAGCACCAACCCAGTTGGGTAAAGTTTTTAACAAAAAAACTTCCAAAGGTTCCTTCTAAACTATTCATGAACTGATTCCAGTTTGAGTTAGTTCTCCACCTCTCATGGAAGCTTCCTAATGATAAGGACAATCCCTTGAATCTGGTGGATGGTCTTATGTACTCCTCCTACCTCTATATAAGCTTGTTCTTTTCCCTTTGACAAGCTAGTTAGTAATTCTACTCTTCAAGCTCCCAAATCTAAGTCCCAAAGTCTGAGAATTGCTAAGCTCATGTTACAAGAGGCCTTGTTCATCCCTATAAGGCTACATCTTTAAGGAGGAGATCCATGTCCAAGTAATCAAGGAGAGGGAGTCTTGGTCCCCATCCCTTACAAGCTTTGCAAGGCATGTGTTGCTGATCACCCAGCCAAAGGAGGATTTGACGTCAGAACTTGGTTGTATTCTCTTTTGTTTATCAATAATAATAGATGACTATCATTATGGTTCCACTCATGTGTCTTTATAATTATGTTTGAGTTGTATCCTTTCTGACTGATACATAGTTGCATTTCTTGGATTTTATGCTTGTATTTGTCTTGTTCTTTGCATTTGCAGGTGTCTGTTCACAAGGATCGTGAGGATTGTGACTAGCTGAAGCGAAAGAACGGAAGCAACGAATCTTCTATGAATACTAGCATTGGATTCGAGGTAGGCTCTCATCATTGGCCTTTACTTTGCAATTAGGAACCTGCGTGTTAGAATTGTTTGATTATTGCTAGACCCCATTTAGGCTAGTGGGACCGCCTCTGTCCACAGAGGGGATTTACCATGCGTTCCGTGGCTTTGTCCCTCTTCTGTGTCAGTCGTTTCCCTCACCAGGGGAAAATTGTCATGGTATACCAGCTCTCCTTCTTCGCTTCTTCTTCTGAAGGCAATGTGCCTTTCGTTGAGCATACCTCCATCCCATTCGAGAGTGTGGGAGCCGGGCTCTTCAAAGATCCCACCCTCATGGGTGTTTTTTCACTCCCAGCTCCAAACCTCGCCTCCATTAGTATGATTTCGGTTCGTTCTGATCCTTGGGTCCTTCCCCCATTGACCAGATAGAATCGTGGGGCGAGGAGATGCCGTTGAGTCCCGCCGAGCTCAACTACATCGAAATTGCTACTGTATCGGATCCTCCTGCTGAATCTGATTCTTTAAGCGAAGCTCTTGACTCATGCGACTATTCCCCTTGGCTTGGAGAATGCGCCTCCTCGGACCCATTAAAGGAAATATTTCCTTCCGACGAAGCCATGATAGAGACCATGTCTCTTGAGGAACCTCCATGGTTCAATCTTCATCACCGTTCCTCGTTTCTCCCTACCCTTCGGGAAACGTTGGCTTGTCTCGAGCAGTTTGCTCTGTGTCTCCCTTCACAACCTCTTCAGACACCTATTGAGGTCTATCAAGTATCTTCTGAAGGGAAGTTGGGGAACATTACGCAGACCCAACCTATCTACATCTCTGTCAAGCCAGGGATTGTCGAGCACATCTACATAGGAGTCAGTTGCACTCCTGAGGAAATTCAAATCTATATAGCTCTTTTTCGTGAGTTCCATGACGTCTTTGTGTGGTCTTATGAAGAGATGCCCGACATTCATCCAAACATCGTAGTGCATGAGATACCTACGTATCCAGGAGCTAAACCTGTTCGTCAACGTTTACCCTCTGTGCACCCCTACAAGGCTGCAGCAATCAAAGCGGAAGTTGAAAAACTTCTTAAAGCTGCTTTCATTTACCCTATCCCACTCACAAATTGGGTCTCTAACATTGTCCCTGTGGATAAAAAGGAGGGTACTATTTGCGTCTGTGTCAATTATAGTGATATTAAGCAAGCCTACCCAAACGATAACTACCCCACACCTTTCATTGACCAGCTCATTGATGAGTGTGCTGGGAGTGAGATATATTCGTTCATGGACGGCTTTTTTGGCTACAACTAGATTAATATCGCGCCTTCTTATCAACACAAGATGACCTTTATCTGTCCGTGGGGTACTTTCGCGTATAAAAATCTCCCTTTCGGTCTCAAGAATGACGGTGCCACTTTTCAACGTGCGATGTCTTACTCCTTTCATGATATCCAGCACATCGTGCAACCTTATCTGGATGACCTTCTCGCTCATTTGGCTAAGTGCCAAGACCATCCGTCGCATCTCCGCGAAATTTTTCTCCGCTGTCGACACTACAATATTCGACTTAATCCGCATAAATGTGTCTTCTGCATAGAATCTGGTCAACTTCTTGGGTTTATCGTCTCCCGAGAGGGCATCTGCTTGGATCCCCTTAAATTCAAAACCATTTTGAATCTTCCTCCCCCTGCTTCTTTGCGGCAACTTCAAAGTTTGTAGGGAAAAGCAAACTTCTTACAACGATTTATCCCGAATTATGCCAAGGTGGCAAAAGGTTTCACGCGGTTACTCAAGCGCGACACCCCGTTTCGATGGGATGCCATAGCTCAAGAGTCTTTTGCACATCTTAAAACTCTTCTGGTTTCCGCCTCTTTGTTGTGGCCTCCGAATTACTATCGCGATTACACGTTGTATCTGGCTGCTGCTGAGACCACAATCGGTATGGTTCTGGTTCAGGATGACGATAATGGCACTGAACATGTTATTTATTACCTTATCTGCAATTTGTTAAACAAAGAATCTCGATATGCTTATGTTGAGAAGTTGGCCCTAGTCGCTGTTTGCGCTATTCAACGCTTCCGTCATTACATCTTGTTGTGTACCACGAGAATGATCTCTGATTGCAACCCTATGACCTACATTCTATCACGTTAGTTGTTGGGGGGAAAATACTCGAAGTGGATAGTCATCCTCCAAGAGTTTGACTTGGAATTTACTACTGCCAAGTTTAAGAAATCGCTTGTCTTCGCTGAGTTGTTGTGCTCTTTGCCATCTGCTGCTGCCTCCTCTTAGTTAGAGGATTCCATTCCAGACGAAACTCTCTTCCTCATTAGCACCCTCGATCCCTGGTACAGGGATATTATTATCTACTTGCAGACATCCTCCTTCCATCCCAAAACCTCCAAGGATGCTCGCCGACGAATCCAACATCAAGCCCAACCATATCGCATCATTGGGGACATCCTGTACCGTCTCGGTGTTGATTCTATTCTTCGCCGATGCTTGACTTTCGAAGAAGCAGGGAGAGTTTTGAATGACCACCACTTTGGTTCCTGTGGTGATCACATGTCTGGATATGCCACCGCACAAAAAATCCTCCGTGTTGGCTATTTTTGGCCCTCCATTTTCAAGGATTGCATTCTTACCGTCCATTCATGTCATGAGTGCCAAATTTACCAACGGAAGATGCGTGCACTCGCTGCTCCACTGCACCCCGTTGTAACCATCGACCCTTTTTCCAAATGGGGCATCAATTATATGACCTGTAACCCTCACTCGGCCGGGGGGCATGGGTACATCATCGTTGCTGTTGATTATTTCACGAAATGGGCCGAGGTGATGCCTATAATGTTTGAAGACGGTCACACCGTGGCACATTTTTTGTTCAACCATGTTATTTCATGGTTCGGAGTGCACCAAGCCATTGTCACTGATCACAAAAAGAATTTTCATAATCACATGATGACCGAGTTAACAACCCAGTTGGGCCTCAGGCATGATAGTTTGACCCCGTACTATCCTCAGGCAAACAGTCAAGTGGAAGTCGTGAACAAGGTTTTGGTCACGATGCTTCAACAAACTGTTGGCATGCATAAGTCCAATTGGCATCTGATGTTGTTCTCTGCTTTGTGGGCCTACTGTACCTCTGTGAAGGACGCCACCAGTTTCACTCCCTTTTAGTTAGTTTATGGGCTGGAGGCTACCCTTCGTATTGAGTGTGAGATTCCTTCATTAAAAATAGCCGTCGAATTTCTCCCTAATACTGCTCCAGTAGAAGAGTGTCTTCTTTACTTAAAGCGGCTGGATGAGACTCGTCATCTAACCTCCTTAGCTATTGAAGCTCAGAAGAAGCGAGTGAAAATTCACTTCGATAATACTATTAACCCCTGCTCTTTCATTGAGGGAGACTTAATACTGCTCTGTGATCAAGCTAACGATAAGCTGGGGGCAGGAAAATTTGAGCCTATGTGGCACGGGCCCTACATTGTGAAAAGCATTTTGCAAAAAGGAGCCTACGAGCTTATTGATTATGAAGGAAATCCCTTGGATAAGCCCCGAAATGGGCTTTATCTGAAAAAATACTATGCATGAGTCCAGGCACTCTCTTTTTGTATATACGTGTTCTTTTAGCAAGTGTGTTGTGTGTGCATGTTTTTTATATTTTTGTTTTGGTGTGTCGGCATGATTGCCTCTTATTGTGTCTTTTTGCTTCTTGGGCAGATGTCTGGATCACCTTATGTTGGTTTCGCTGATGGTGCTTCCTGCAGTACACACAACTTGTCATCTGCGGCATGGGTGATTTGCGATCCTCATGGTGAGTTAGTAGACATTCAAGGGGTTTGTCTAGGTTGTACAACGAACAATGTTGCTGAATATAGTGTTGTGATCGAATTATTAGCTGAGGCGATTAACCTCGGCATTCGAACATCGGTTGTGAACTTGGACTCTCTGCTTGTCATCCACCAACTCAACGGGCGTTATTCCGTTAGAGATCATCGGATTTTAAAATTGTATTTACATGTTAAGTTATTAGAACGGGATTTTGGTTTCATTACTTATCAACATATTCCAAGACGACTTAATACGTTAACCGATGCATTAGCTAATTATGTGTTGGACAGGCATTTGCATAATATGTAGTTCAACATAATACAATAAGCATAAAGTACAATAAACCATAAAACATATGTATATATATATATGTGTGTGTGTGTGTGTCCAAAATGTTTGCACCCCGTGCATCATCAAAAAATAATACATGTTTGTCTGAGTACATCCGGAGACAACATGCCTCTCAAAAAATATGCATAAAAAGAAAAGCCTAGATATCTAGTCTCAGTGGTGCTCATGGTAGCACATCACCGCCCGCACTAAACGCCTCAGGAGCCGGTGGATGCGAGTTGGCACCCCCACTGTGTGCCTCTGGTACGCTAGCGGGACATCCGCTAGTCGAGCGTAATTTGGAATCCCATGAGTGATAGCCTCAAGGTTCTGAATAAGCTCCCCTCTGTCACCACCCTCCTCCTGAGGATCTGTTGTTGTTGCTATTGCTACTGCTACTGGGTGTCTCCTCGCAATGGGAGAAAGCTGGAGGCTCTGGGCGGACATCTGCATATGCATATAAATATCATTAGGACAAGCATGTACTAACAAAAAAATCATAAAAACACAAAATCAAAAAATGAAGACGTACCAATCTCCTCGTCCCAGTTCTCTCCCTCTGGCAAGGGAAGGTTGGGGTCTTCGGTGAAGTTTGTCCCTGCATACGGCCAGTCCTCCACCACAATCAGTTGGCGGCGAAGCCACCCGAAAAACTCAAGTTTAAAGGACATCTGCTGACTGCCACCACCCCTCGGCATCAGTGCCGCCCATCGAGCCATCCTCGGCTCTCGAGGTGCTGGGTCTGGAACAAAGGCCCCTTGGCCCTGGAAGCTTGGCACACGTTCCAAGAAGAACGTCACCAAGATGGAGCCATACCCGAACTGTTGCAGCTTGCCTCGTTTGGCCTTTGTTAACTGCCTCTTCATATTGGTTGTCACAACTGACGCCCAATTGAAGACCGTTGGGCTAAGGCACTCTATCGCTAATATCAAGTGGTTCTTCGTAGCTTCATGGGGTGCTTGTTCCCCGTAGCTTGTGTGAAGGTGAATAGCAATGCTCTGAGTGTCAGGTCCTGGAGCGTGGGGATATCCACCTTCAAGCTTCCCTGCCCATATCTAGCCTCCGGGTAAACTCGAGCCTTCACCTTTTCCATCTTCTCTCCAGATGGCCTGCTACCAGTCAATCGGGGCACCGACCCTCACTGTGACAATCCAATAAGGAAATAGACATCAGATACGTCTAACTCCAACACTTGGTCTCGTATCTGGAACACCTGTTCCTCTACGTCCACAAGTTGATCAGATACTGCAAGAGCTCTAGCTGAGCTCGTAAATAGGACAACATGAAATATTTCTTGAGCCCACATGCTATGAGAGCTTCCATGCAATCCTCATCCCCTAAGGCCAATGTGTTCATTTGGTCATGTTCTCGTTCTTTCCACACAATCACCATCTTTGTGTATTTCCCTGCAAACACAAGCCAAACCCATGAATTAGATCCTGAAATAACTTGAAATTGCAGGAAAAAGGGTTTTAATTTGTTAAAAGTTGGCCTAAAAATCCGCGCGGCCATTGGTGTGACTGTTTCTAAAACAGTAGCCCCCATGGGCGCGTGCCCTATGGGAAAATTGCCCCATGGGCGCAACCCCTAAAATCAAAATCCTCCCTATAGAGGATGAAAATACAACTTAAAATGAATTCTAAATGGATGGAAATGGAGCTAAGGACAAGACCTCTTACCTGACACTGACGACGCTCCAAATGGTCCACTGGATTTGTCGCAATCGCCAACTGAAGGTCGCACTCCAAAAATCCCTAATGTCGCTCTCCAAAGGTAAAAAGTGAAAAGTAATTTTTTATTTACCATTTTCACCATTTTATAACTTTTTTGACCCTTAAATAGGTTTTAAAAGTAGTTTTATGAATATTTCTATGAATATTTATGTCGAAAATGGATTTTACGCTGATTTCTTGTGCAGCGACAGGTGTTTATCTAGCTTTGGCGGCGAAACGAGTTGTATTTTATACTTTTTCAGACTTGGTAAATACATGAAAAAGTCACTGTGGAGTTATCTTTTTCTCTTTTCTAACTCTCTAAACGTGAAAAGAATGCCGAGTTGGTCCTCTCGACTCGTTAAATGGTAATGAGAGGCGGTCATCATTAAACCCTTTTCCGACCGTTTAAAAATGAAAAGATTGTGAGACCCTTGTCGTTTCCGGTTCATTAACGGTCACGAAGCAACGTGGTTTTGATCGCTTTTTTACTTTTTCAGATCAGAGTCACTACTTATGAAAAGTACTCCTCGGTCATAATGATCGAGCGGTTCTTTCAAGCATTTTTTTATACTTTTTTGGGCTCGAGAGACACAACTTTACGAAAAAGGACACCCCTGGAGTTTCTTTTTCACTGTCTTTTCAAACTCTCTAAACATGAAAAGACGCCGAGTTCTTCCTTTGTCAGACTCGTTAAAACTTAATGACATCGGATTCCGTCGAAATGACACTTCTCAAACATATGCTATCCCCGTCAAGCTTTTCATCCAAAAATAACCGGGGTACTCGCTAGAAATGGTGGGGGAATAAAGGAACTGTAATCATCGTCGTGTCGGCAGTATGTCGCTCTTGAACATGGCACTTGTCTGCATTCGTGTCTAGGTGGGGACATCTCATCTTGTTTTACACTTGCCTCCATGGGTTTGGGTTATCCTGTTTGGCCATTCATCTGCTCATCGCCTTGTCGCTATGACCCCTGATCATTTGATGTCAAATAATGCCAAGTCCGTTGTCGTGCCACCGATATGTTCAGGAGAAGTTGACCTCTGCAGAATATTCAACCTACCTCTGATACCTCACACAAAACATTTTATCCTTCTCTGTCTCGTGTCGATGATGTGGGAAACATTATAGCCCACCTTCGATCAAGGTCACTTCCTGTCGACTTCAGCTCATTATCTAGGAAGTTGACTCAGAGACTCCCTTCAGGTACCTTGGAGCTTGCATGCCTCAATGGCAAGTTCTTCGTGTTCGACGCAAGGTTTTCATCATTGGCCTCCGATTGGATGATTCTACGGGTGTTCGACACCGGCTCACTGATTCGCACGCTGTGGATTGTACCTATAGTACCTTGAGGACCATTGTCATTATTGGTGGTACCTCTCGCATCTGTTAACAGTTTTCATTATTGACTGGTAATTGGACGATGTTCTTGCATGTTCGACTTCGACTCCCATATTCGCATGCTTGAACTTGTACTTTGTTTGGGTCGAGATGGAGCACAAGACCTTGGATTTTGTCTGTTGAGATCCAGGTTACATTTTGTGGATTATTATAATCATTACATGACTCATTCACTGGATGGATGCGACCATGCCTGGGTCTACTCATCGATCCTCACTGGATGGCTGCATCCATACCTGGGATCCAGATTTTTATGTACTCTACGATGGATGGCTGCGCCCATACCATGTACATCCTGTATTTCAGTATTAGTTGTACTTCGTGTAGGTTCTCTAGCGGTTGTGTTTTCAGTCGACCATGTTCTTGTAAAGCACTTCAACCCTCTCTCTCTCGAGCTTCATTCTTTAGGGGACATCTGTTACACAGTATTTTTTCACCGTCCTTGTTACCCTTTCTCCTGTGCATTGGAGGACCTATTTCGGGACCTATGAGAAGTGACATAACCTGAAAACACCTACATTGCATCCCCTTGAGTATGTACTTCATATGCCCTGAGGACACCTTTTGCAAAATACCCATAAAAATAGCTCTTTTTCCATTGGCGCTGTTCCACAGTGTATCACTTGCGCCAATGGGGGAAATCCTCCAAAGAGGGCACGCCAGCTAGCGATTTGTGTCAGAGTCGCACTAGCGCCAACCCAGTCAGGTAAAGTTTTTAACAAACAAACTTCCGAAGGTTCCTTCTAACCTATGCATGAACTGATTCCAATTTGAGTTAGTTTAGTTGGGCTTCATATCTCCCAAGGAGGGAAGTAGTTCTCCACCTCTCATGGAAGCTTCCTAATGATAAGGACAATCCCATGAATCTGGTGGTCTTATCTACTCCTCCTACCTCTATATAAGCTTGTTCTTTTCCCTTTGACAAGCTAGTTAGTAATTCTACTCTTCAAGCTCCCAAATCTAAGTCCCAAAGTCTGAGAATTGCTAAGTTCATGTTACAAGAGGCCTTGTTCATCCCTATAAGGCTACATATTTAAGGAGGAGATCCATGTCCAAGTAATCAAGGAGAGAGAGGCTTGTTCCCCATCCCTTATAAGCTTTGCAAGGCATGTGTTTCTGATCGCCCAACCAAAGGAGGATTTGATGTCAGAACTTGGTTGTATTCTCTTTTGTTTATCAATAATAATAGACGACTATCATTATGGTTCCACTCATGTGTCTTTATAATGATGTTTGAGTTGTATCCTTTCTGACTAATACATAGTTGCATTTCTTAGATTTCGACTATCATTATGGTTCCACTCATGTGTCTTTATAATGATGTTTTAGTTGTATCCTTTCTGACTGATACATAGTTTCATTTCTTGGATTTTATGCTTGTATTTGTCTTGTTCTTTGCATGTGCAGGTGTCTGTTCACGAGGATCGTGAGGATTGTGACCAGCTGAAGCGAAAGAACGAAAGCGGTGACTCTTCTACGAATACTAGCGTTGGATTCAAGGTAGACTCTCATCATTGGCCTTTACTTTTCAATTAGGAACCTGCGTGTTAGCATTGTTTGATTGTTGCTAGACCCCATTTAGGCTAGTGGGATCGCCTCTGTCCGCAGAGGGGATTTACCTGTACAACAATATTTACAATGATAAATTCTAGAAAAACTTCTATTGCTCAGAGAAATAGTTTTTGAGCATCCTTCCATTGATAGGTCCACCAGGTAATTCTATCCCATCTAACTTTATGAGAAAAAATGCATCATGACCCCTGAAAGAATAATGACAAAAGGTCCCATCCATAAATTGTCAATTTTCCATGCTTCCCTTTGTCTTGTCTTCTGAAATCCCACTTTAAGACTTTATCACCCAAGGCAAAATCATCTGATTTTGTCCTTCTGTCAAAAAATTTCTTGATATTCTCATGGATGACTTGATATTTATTATAAACTTCTTCCCTAGATTGCTGCAACTGGATTGTCTGATCAATTCTTCTTTGAATGTCATTTGGCTCAGCCTGCAATTCATGAATTAACTTCATGATTGGAACTCCCAAAGAGGATGGAAAAACAACATCCACTCCATAAACCAATTAGTATGGTGACATGCCAATTGATTTCTTTGTGGTGAGCCTACCAGCCCAAAGCGCATTTATGAACTTGTTGTGCCATGAATTTTTGTTGTCTACTAATAGCTTTTTAGTAATATTTACCAAACTATTATTTGAAGATTCAGCCAACCCATTACACTGTGGGTAATAAGTAGTTGAATGCCCCAAAGTGATATGGTATTTGCTACATAAATCTATCATTTCCTTAGACCTAAAAGCTGCAACATTGTCTGTAATAAGCTTATTTGGACAACTAAATCTAGATAGGATATTGGTTTATAAGAATTTGATGATGACAACTTCCGTGGCTAGTCTAGAAGGAGTGGCCTCAATCCATTTGGTGAAGTAGTCAGTAGCAGTAAGGATCCATTTATGTTTTTTTTTTTCCTAAATTTGGCTACTCCTATATTGATACAAAAGATAATTATAGAGAGGCAAAGAATTTGAGAGTACGAGCCTCAGAGAAGGAATGCTTACAAAAAAACACTTGAAAACCTAACTAGAAATCCTTCATAGTGACTTTCTTTGAAACTTGATGTGTCTGGAAACTGTAACTAAAAACCAGGACAGAGTCTTTGGAACCAGTCAAAAACTCAAAACTGTGCAGCCTTTCCATGACCGGATGAGGACCCATAAACATATTGACCCAGTACAAAATCCAAGAGGACAGAGACCATAAGATAGTGATCATGACAGTAACCAAAAAACTGGAGAATGCTGCCCACGCAGGGGAAATCGACAAGTCAATATTAGCAAAAGACCTGATACTGATAATTGTGAGACAAGAAATGACTTTGAATTCTAAAAGGATAAGATGTCTTTTTACAGCTACGGAGCAAAAACATAAGGTGCAGACCTATTCAATAATCAAGTGAGGTTGGAAGTGATTCCTCAATAATGTGGCAACCGAATTGGTCAGAATCTTCAGACTTAGAGGGTTGGCCTTCTTTACTTGAAGAACCACCCCTTGCAGGACCGCTAGGACCGGCGTGAATGAGTTTCCTGATTTGCTGAGTTGCCTGGATCCTTTCGCTGAGTAGTTTCAGTTTGCGTGGAATCGTTCTTATCTGCTATCTTCAGCTTCAAGGGAGCTTCTGGACCAACAACCCCCGAACCAACAGCTGAACGATAACTAACACTATGAAGGAAGAGTTGCCTAGGGAGAAGGGGAAGCAGAAGCAAGCCGTGTGGGATTGGGAGTGGTAAGAGCGAGCTTCAGTGATAATTTGCCCTCTTCCTCTACCACAACCACTTCTGGTTACAAGGTATTTATTAACGCTAAATTCAAAAGCATCAGTCGAAGTTTCTGAGGCCGTGGAGGATGGCTAGCAGGAGACATGGCCACAGGAGCTGCTTCTCCTGCAGCTCATCCTTGAGCGAACTCTGGGCATTTTGAGGATTGCAGGAGGAACGGAACAAACAACAACAAAGGAGACAGAGAGGAAGCTACAGAGGAGGGTGCAGGACAGATTAAAAGGAAGATGGATGCATTGATGAATGGCAGTGTTTTGAGCCCGAGCTAGACAATATACTAATCTTTCACGAGAGCCAGGAGAATTAGTCACGTTGGAACAGCTTAAGCACAAGGGAGGAGCCAGAATGAAGAACCAACAAAGCGCCATTACAATTAAACTGTTAAACTAAAGGGCGGTGGATTGCTGTGTTAATGCAATATTTAATTTGTAGTCCTAATTCATTAATTTAAACCTCAAGCGAGGCTGGCTAGCATTAGTGATGAGCCACACACTTCCCTTCTACGCCGCCGTCGAGCTGCACGCCACACTATACACCTGCATCCGGTTGGGATAGATCTTGTTGCACCGGGAGAGTGCAGTCGTGCTTGAGTTGTGAATAATTGGAATTGTTCAATGGACCAGAGAAAAATGGGAGCTGTTGATCAGCCCCTTGATTAGCCAGTCTGTCTACTGCTTTATTAGTTTTACGCTGGATGTGCTTGAAGGATATGCTACGAGGAATTTTGAGCCATTCTTCAGTTTGTTCCAATCTACCTAGAAGCCTCCAACTCAAAGCTATTTTCACAGTTGAGGATCCTGATTGTATTCAGTTTGTAGCCTCTATTAGGATTTGCGAATTGCCTTCAACCTCTAGAGGGAGCAAATTTTTAGTTTCTACTATGCGTAAACCTTGCCATAAGCTTTCCGACTTAGCATCATTGTTGGTGTCTCTGCCTAATGATCCATGATAGATATGCAAAACTGAGCCTTTTGTGTTTCTAAAGATGCCCCCATAGCCAACCGGCCCTCGATTGCCCTTAGCCACACCATCAAAGTTCAGCTTGTAAGGGTGGATGGTAGGAGGTGACCAGAAATGAGCTGACTCAGAGTGAATTGAGGTACTGGGTTTGATATGATCTACAGAGGTGAGATCAAGGTTCCAATTGGTGAGAATGAGACACTCCTGGGGTTGGACTGGCATATTTGAATCTTGCCATTGTCTAAGAGCCAAAGTTTCTTGAAGGTTCTGCTTGAGAAGAAGCCAAAGGGTATCAAGAAGTGAATTATGATTTTTGAAGATCCTATTGTTTCTTTCCTTCCAGATGATCCAATAGATGAAGCCTGGAAGGAGGTACCAGAGGGCATTAAGAAGAGGACTTTGGAAAGGGTTCCGAGGCCAATTTCTGATGGTGTTAACTATATTTCCCTCTTTTCTACCTGATCTTCTATTGCACCGAGCTGCTCTTTCCCACATTTGAGCTGCTAATGGGCAAGTATCCAAGAGATGTTTAATGTTCTCAGAATGAAGATTGCAGTTGGAGCATCTGGATGGCCCGATCCACGCTTTTGCAGGTGATCCCATGTGAGGATCCTTTGTTTGCTTAGAAGCCAAAGGAAGGTGGAGATCTTAGGCCAAATGTTTGGTTGCCAGACTTTTTCCCAAAGTGGATCTTTTATAATCTGTAGAGGTAGATAAAGGATTTGATAAGCATCCTTGGTAGTGAATAGGCCCTTGGTAGTGTATCCCCATCTCAATCAATCTTTCTGATCTGATAGTTTGATTTTCCTGAGTTTGAGCTCGTTGTCAATCTCATCATAGGTTTCCTCCTGCCAATTGGCTTGCCATGTGTTCATCGATCTCCAAAGCTGAAGTCCGTGGGAAGAATGCTATTGCCAGAATTGATGTACATAGATTTGCTCATTTTGCTGCATGGTTATTTACCACTTGGGTTTGTGAAAAATAGAGGCAAGTTTGGGAAGTTGTTGCCAGGAATCTTCCCAAAATCTTGCAGTGTTTCCTGAGTGGATTTCCCAAAAGCTGTGTGCTTGAATGAAGGCGCTATGAATTGTGGCAGCGTTCCAGATTGGTGAGCCAGGAGTGGTTGAGTTGAATCGGATTAGCTCCTCCACGGGACTGCCTGGAGTGTATTTGGCCTGCCATAGACAACCCCAGGGAATAAGTAGTTTGGAGAGCCAATTCCACCATATACGCACCCCCATGATGTGGTTGTTGTGGAGGGGGTCCCTTAGGCCTAATCCCCCAGCTAATTTCGGGAGACAAACCTCCGACCATTTAACCAGGGCCCATTTTCTGTTGTGGTTTGAGGAGCCCCAAAGAAAATTTCTTTGAATATTGAGAATGTTCTTGAGAACCCAGTTCGGGGTAGCCAAGATTGAAAATAGGTACAGAGGCATGGATTGGAGGACAAATTTGATGAGGATGATTCATCTTGCAATATTGAGAGAGTGGTAGGTCCAGGAGGAAAGCCTGGTTTCTAAGTTGTCAAGGAGGGTCCTCCAGGCAGCATGTTTGATGGCAGAGTCAAACAGGGGAGCCCCCAAGTATTTCGAAGGAAGCTTGGCTATCGAAAAGCCCAAAATCCGGGCTATATTCCTTTGAGTGAGGATGGGAGTATGGAAGAAAAAGAGTTGGGATTTGGAGCCATTGATGGATGTGCCAGAGGTGTCTGAGAAAATATTGAGTAGAGTTGGAAGGCAGAGGCTTCTTGCACTGACAGATAACCAAAAAGCATATTATCGTCAAAAAATTGTTGGTGAGTAATGGGGGATTGGCCATGCAGTGAAATGCCCTTTAAAGAGTGTGAATTAGTAGCAGAGTGAAGAAGGCGGCTTAACCCTTCAGCCATGAGAACAAAAATGAACGGGGAAAGAGGATCTCCTTGACGAATACCCCAAGAAGGATGAAATGGAGGGGAGAGGGATCCATTTATAAGGATGGAGAAGCAGGTGGAAGAAATGAGATTCATAAGCCATCGTGTCCAGGTGGCATTGAAGCTGAATGCTGGTAAGATGTGTTTAATATAGGTCCAGCTGCGTTTGTAGAAAGCTTTGGAGAGATCTAATTTGAGAATCATACCTGGTTTTTTCAATACCTTGAGTGAGTGGATCACTTCATGGGAGAGAATGATACCATCTAGAATCTAGTGCCCTTCTACATATCCTATTTGCTCTGGCGAGATAAGGAGAGGGAGAAGAGGTTTGAGTCAGTTCGCCACTACTTTAGATATAAGCTTGTAGATGACATTGTATAATGCAATCAGCCTATATTTATCAAGAGTCTTGGAGTCTTCCACTTTAGGAACGAGTGCTATGAAGGTCGTATTTAGGGAAGGAAGAACCCAGTGCATCGATCGTGATTCGTCCACAAGCTCCTAGACCTCTGTTTTGATATGCTCCCAGAAAGCATGAAAGAAGTTGGTTGTGAATCCGTCAGGGCCGGGCACCTTACCATCCTTGAGTTGGGCCATTGCATCCTCCACTTCCTGCATGGAGATAGGTTGGAGAAGCCTATTTTTGTGATCCTCATTAATGATTTTAGGAATGTGCTGCACTATTGTTTGTATGGCTTGATTTTTGCTACCCGGCAGTTCTCTAAGAGTGTCCTGAAAGTATTCTTGGAATTCTTGTACTATGTCTTCATGCACCTCCAGGCACTCCCCTTGTTGATTGTTGATGAAGGCAATGTTGTTGTGCATTCTCCTTTGAATGGTTGACCTATGAAAGAACTTAGTATTTTTCTCCCCATCCTTGAGCCATCTGATCCTAGATTTTTGTCGCCAGAGAGTCTCTTCTTACTGCCTACGCATTTCAATTTGGCTTAGGAGTACCTTCTCTTGTAGTGCATAATCCTCCATTCTACCCTTTGATATGATGCATTGTTGCAACGTGTTCATTTTCTGCTCCAAAACTTTCATTTGATCAAATATGTTGCCAAACTGAGTGCGATTCCAAGTTTTTAGCACTTGTTTAAGGTATTTTAGCTTTTGTTGAAATTGAAACATCTTGGCTCTTGTTGAGGGAGTGAAGGATTTCCAGGTAGCTATAACCACGTCTTTGAAATTAGGATGAGAGAACCAGAAGGATTTGAAGCAGAAAGGTCTATTGCTCTTTGACTCTGGACGCGACCACTGAAGCATTATAGGCCAGTGATCTGAGCCTGCTTGAGGCAAAATGGATGCATGAAAATATCCGCCCAGATGAATGGAGTTATTAGACAAGAGGAAATGATCAATTTTGGAAGCTATGTGCTAAGATCCTCTTCATTTATTGGTCCATGTAAACATATCGTTCGAGGTCTGATGATCCATGAGTTGATTCCTAAATATGAAGTCTTTAAAGCCAATGCTGTCCCCTTCCACTCTTGCTTGACCTCCAGATTTTTCCTCCAATGCTGTAATGATATTGAAGTCACCACCACTTATCCAGATGGGATAGCTTCTGCCAGAGCTAAGAGCTGTGAGAGTGTCCAACAAATCCAGCTTTTTTTGATGATCTTGAGGAAAATACACGTTAGTGAGAAGACCATGGATATTGGTACCAATTAGATGGAAAGTGGTTTGAATAAAGAAGTGAGAGGCATGGAAACCTTGAAGGGAGAGAATTTGAGGGTTCCATAAGATTGCCAACCCTCCAGAAGCGCCTAACGCATCCACAGAGACTGAGCGACAACCTGTCCAAACTTTGTTTATAATTTTCTCCAATACTGTGCTATTGCCTTTGGTTTCTTGTAGAAAGACTAATGTAGGCCTTTCTTGTTGAATCATGTTTTTTAACATTCGATGTTTTGCAGGGCTATTAAGCCCTTGCACATTCCATGAGATTAGCTTCATGAGGAATAGTGGGGAAGAGCCTTAAAGAACTTGGTCAGCTTGGGGAATCTTCCAGAGTCCACCAACATTTCTCCAATAATGATAGTCCTTTGCAAATTCATTTTGCGCCCTCGTTTTTTCGAGTATTTTAGAATTTTTTTACCATCCCAAGGACTACTTGCGTAAATGACGAGATATTTATTTTGTTGTGCTCTGATCAGAACTCCTTTAACTTTGTCGATCTCCCTTGGGGGAATATCATTGAAATCTTTTTGTTGACACACTGATTCCAGTTTGAGTAGGTCCAGACTTTCTAGATCTTCACTTTCGGGTTCCTCCTCCATGTGAGTTGGTTTGTCCTATTCCTCCTCATCTGACCTTTGATTAATATTGTGGGCTAGAGAAGCATCAATCTCCATGGAGGAAGATTGTATGGCTATTACAGAAGTGTGATTTTTGTCAGTTGAGGTTGACGCGGGATTGCTGATTGGAGTGGACTTAGAGGGTGAAGCTGAGGGATTTGGGGGAGGCACAGGGGTGGAAGGGGAAGGATCTGAAGGTGGAATGAGTGTATGATCCTCCAAGAATATTGGAGAGGACAAGATTCCAAAGCTATTCCGAGTTTCAGGTTTCTTGGGATCTGCTGGAGCAAATGGAGGTTTCTTGGGTTGCTTTCTACAACTAGGAACTTTCGTGAATCCTTTAGCGTCTTTACTTGTCTCAGATGTGGAATCTTTCGACTGAAGATTCAAAGGGAAATCCCTGAAAAGATGGCAAAGCTCATGGCACTTTCTGCAGCAAAAAGGAATATGCTCGTAGTCTAATGTTTGAACCCATTCATAATCGTCATGAAATAATCTTACCGATTCCATGAGTTCTTTGGCCAGATGCATGTGTACACAGATCCTGGCATAGGAGGTGTATCTTCGGTATTTGGTTTCCTCAGTGACTTTGATGAAGACTCGTAGGCTGTTGCCAATGTCCTTTAAGGTCTCGTTCCAATATTCCACGGGAAGAGAATACAAGCGTATCCATACTAGAGCCTAGGTGAAATCCTCTTTGTCTAGTTCGAACCTCGCTTCCCATTCTCGAAGATATAGGCGACTAGAGTTGAAGAAATACAGACCTCCTTTGAAGATGCGAGTTTTGTCTTCTAGGCAGTTGAAGATAGCGGTGAAAAAACCTTTGGGACCTAGCTACAGGGAGACTTGACCCTTAGGCTTCCATTTGGAGGCTGTCCATCCATACAAGGCCTTTTTAGTTGGCCAGAATCTGAGGAAATTGCCTATGAGTGCATGATCACTCATGTACTAGATTTCGGCGTTGATTCGATCACTGGGAAGATCTATTTTTATTCTTTCTGCGGACTTGGGAATGCATGTTGCAAAGAACACTTTTGGCCGTGACATCGAGTTGTTCTGGTCTGTAACTTTGTCTTTGGCTACCACCTGATCTGCAACAACGTCTCCATTGTTGTCTTTAACCGGATTTGTATGAGGGCTATCAGTTGGGTTAGGGCCTTGACCAACTAGTACTTCTTCATTTACTGGCTTGTCAGAGGAGGGATCTGATGAGGGAGGGGGGGCGGAGCCCACCCCTCTGGACGACAGGGCCATGGTGAGGAGATCAGCGGTGTTGAAGGACAGAGAAGCCGAGGGCGCAGAGGAGAAGGACAATGGGATTGTTCAGAAACCCTAGCAAGGGCAGCATCACACCTCTGAGGATCCATTGATGTTGAGAAGAGGATGGTTGATGTATTTATCCAATGAAATCCAATCCCCACTATTGGAAAGGGCTTTCAATAGATATGGGCTTTAAAGGTAGAGGAAGAAGCTTTCTTTTCCTTTCAAAGATTTGACATTTATGGTAAGAGGTTACCTTCTTATGAACATGTGGGAAAAGTGTAGGCCAATAAAAACTAGCTCTAGGGATCTTATTGGCAGTGGTTTTCTAATACAAATGGTTACCACAGTCCCCTTCATGGAATTCCTACATTGTTCTTTCTGCATCATCTCTCAATAGACACTTTAGTAGAATACCACCAACATCTTTCCAATATAAAACAATTTCTATAATGAAAAATTTAACTACTTTTAGCTTTAGAAATCTAGCCTTTGTCTTTGTTAGACTAGGAGGAGTATTTAAATTAAATAAAACATAAATAAGGTCTGCATACCAGGATGAGTTCATGAAAGCCTCATCTATTTGTGGAGTCGCCTCTTCCTCTTGACCATCTATTTTAGTTACAAAGTTTATATCTTAAGAATTAAAATTAGATTTAGCCATCAATTTGGCTAATCCTTGTCCTTTGATAAGCTTTGTTGGCTTGATTTCCATATCATATTCTAGAACTCCTTTTATCTATGCACAACATGCACAACATTAAGAACAAAAGTTCCCAACATAACCAAGGCATCTGATGCCTCAAATCCATTTAATTTTCCTTTCCTGTTACCTTTCTCATGATTGTCTTATCACCATTTGTTTACCGCAATGGACCCAACCAATCCCATTGGCTATCATTTTCTTGCCTTCAACTACACTTACACATGCACCGGGCTTCATCCAGGTCTTGCATTACCTGTTGGGTACCACACAACTGTCCCTAAGCTCCATTAACTTCCTATTTCCCAAACCAAATCCAAGGACCTAAAAACATAAGAGGAAAGAATAAAAGGTAAACAAGAAGGAAAAACATGAAAACCAATACTAATACGACACCACAAACAAAGTAGCATGTCCATTCACTAGACATAATCAAAATTTCAAGTCAAATGAAAAAAAATCAAAATGTTGAAAGCATAAATTAGAAACAAACACCATGACTCAATACCCATGGGTGCCCAATGATTCCAAGGGAAATATCAACCTGATCCTTCTTCAAGATTTCATGGCACACTCTTTTGACATGCAATTCCTTGCATCATACTTCCATAAACACATACCTATTAATGCATAAATAAATATACAATATACCAATTACCTTACCTTGTTGTTCTAAGCACGCTGCCTTGTAACTGAACAAACGCATATATTATCTCCCAAGGTACTTTAGTTCCTTGATGAATCCAACCATAACTGGAAAGAAACTATTATACTTGTCAAATACATGTTCATGAATCTAACACATATCCACAAAATGTTAGACAAAATCAAGGTTAAGAAGATGCCATGTATGCAAACCACTCATTTGTTTGGAATTGTCATTTCCAAACATAGCCAAAGGAATTCTCACCCAATTCATTTATTTTAACTTTTTCCTTGCTGCAATTAAGTCTTATTATGTACTATCACATGACCTAGATGTTAGTTATATAAACAAATCAATTGTTACCTTGTCACACAAATAACAAACATGTTTCCCTTCAATTGTTCACACATGTCAGCCACATGTTCCAAAGATCAAGTCATTATATCTATTATTTTGAAATCAATCTTTACTAATACTAGCAACCAAGTCATGATCAACTGATAGTCATCAGTCATAATTCTACAACTATCACCCACTGGCACTCAAGTGTATATCAGTTGACTCAACACATATTGATTTAGTACAACTGTCTTAAAACAAGATTGTTCATTCATGCAATCTTATAGACACATACTCATATCATGCAATTAATCAAACATTTAGATAAACTGTAAACATACCGTGCTAGCTAAACCAAATAGACGAGATAATCGAACTCATAACTCGATGTCTCTCATGGGAGGCTATCACATCTGCACAAGTCAATCCAGATTAGTATGGCACAATATAACAAATATATCATCTCATACATAAATATCATAACCATAATCATATGCACAAGACAATCAAGATTAGCATGATACCTATAATATCAAGATCTTAAATGCAATGACTATAATCATCATGCATATGAATGCAATTCATATAACAAAAGATTACTATCATTCATGACTAACCAATGCAAATACATATGACTGCATTGATTAACTAGCATCTCCTATGCATGTAACTAGAACAACAATAGAATGATAAGCACATATATAACCATAATGCATATAAAACCCATCAATGATCATACCTACAAGGCCAGCATACAAACTTGTATGATGATATGCTCTTATCCTGAGGTTTAGTGTTGCAGCCTCGCTCTGATGATTTGTATCTGCTACTCTATCTTGAAAAAAATATCATCCTCATAACACATCAATAACGTCATAATTACATAATGACCACCATGATGCATGCACAATAAACACATAGACAAAAAACATGCGTGCATGACAAAAAAATTATGCACATCCAGTCCAAGTGTTTAACCTGGGAGCTCTGATACCACTTTATAAACACCCTCCTCCCACATTTACCCAAGTTCACCTATTTACCATGGTAAACATGTGACAAAGAGTTATTATGACATGAACCAACCTCCTACATACAGTTAATAAAGTGGGGTTGACAACTAGAAACTTACTAACCTTCCTCAGGAGCTATAGGACCCCCATGAGATAGACAACCTCTCCACGTGCCCAAACCCTAAGTTAGACTGGTTTTTCACTAACCTCGAATCCCATTCACATGCACAAGCATGCATCCATGCAACTATAGGCCTCCAGTCACATGCGTAATCCTGCAAGGTATCGATTGCAGTTCCAATTTCCCAATTCTAAGCCTGCAACTACGGAAACTATGCCACCTTTTCAAGGCTAGTCTCTAGATCACTCCTATTTTCTTCATTTTCCTTCATTTTTCCTTCAATTTCACTCTCATTCAATTTTGTGACCTTTCACCTTGCTTTTCTCATATTTTCTTTTATTTCATAAATAAAATGTCAATTAATGCCTCTTTTCCCCTGCCAATGCTTTTTCCAATTTCCTTAGCCATAATAAACCAAAAGTGAACCCCACTGGGATATTTTTCCCACTATTCAACTTGGAATAAGTGTCCCATGACCTTGGTCTTATACTTTTTACATGGAAATCAACCAGGGGTTGTTATAACAATATTTAAAAATTCCATGTCTAAAAAACAAATATAAAATATGGATAGAAAATAAATAACAACGAGTCTCAACAACACATAAATATGATCCTGATAAGGTATGGATGCCAAATCAGGTCTAAACTTTTGTAGGGAAGTATGCATTATGGATGCTTCCCTTGACTTAGTGTAGACATAAACACACAAAAAATACCTTGAAGAAATGAAAATTGTATGCCATGCATGCAAGTTGAAGAGGCAACATGTTGATGTGGCCTTCAAGTTTGGGTCGATGAATGATATGGCTAAATATGGAGGAGAGTCCACTGCTACATGTAGCATATGGGGTTTTCCATTAGACCATTGAAGTGGTGAATTCTAAGGGATATGAATGGCTTTTAGGGGATGTTTTTTGTCTAGTGTATATCCATTCTTGAAGTTCGATGCAAGTTGTTATCTCAAAATTAGGCCCTGGAAAGCTACAGACTAGGAAGATTTCAAGTAACTGTTTCAAACTTACTTTAGGCTGAGGCTTAGCCTCCCTAACCAGAGAGGGCTCTCTCAAAGGGTTAATGTTTTTTATTATAGTTAAGATGGCTAACTCTTGTGAAACAAATGTAAAAATATGAATGGTGGAAACACATTTAGCAACTATCCATTGGGTTTATGGAGTCAACATCATTTCAGTATAACAATGGTATTAACCTTACATAGAGTCAGGGCATTCAACATTCAACACATTCAGAACATACAAATAACTTATGGGACCACACAGTCTATGAATGTATACAGGAAGTTAGAGAACTATAAGTGAATTCTAAGTGATTACACATTCATACAACTACAAATATTAGGAAAAGAATAACACAACACATTCTGAACATCGAATCCCTCATGAGTCCTGAGAAGTAAAGCCAATATTGTATTACTAAAACAGAGTCTTTACATGAAGCCAAATGTCAGAGCTTTTTTCAATAAATTTCCAACCCTTGGTAGATTGCTCTTTCTTCTATATATAGAGTTCTTTTACAAGGCTAATATTCCTCCTCCAACATGAGGGGAAATCGAATTCTACTTCTTATGTCACCTATTCAAACTCTAACTACCTATTAAAAGTAACAAACTACTAATTGGACCTTTTAGGATTCTAAGTCAAATAGGAGTCTAACTCCATATCACGCTAATAATAGCCTTAATTACAATCATTCTTGTTCTTTGATAAGTGGTCTTTTTTTAGTTTGCCTGTGGTGGATGTTCGAAGCTCCATACTGGTCCTCAATTTCCCATCTTCTCCATTTTCCTGAAAAGTAGGGAAGTGCCCTTGTTTATATGCCTTTGGTTTTCCTCAAAGATATTTGAATCCAATGAACCATACCCTTCATCTTTGATTATGCAAAATATATCAAAATGCCACGTCCTTGATGTGCTGTCAACCTTTTCCATGTGTGAAGATAAGAGCTCCTCCAAGCTGTCTGACATATCATGGTCTGTAGTAAATATGATCACTTTATAACAAAAAGTTTAGAATTGGGTTCGAATATATATATTTCCTCCACCTGTCTTGACCTTGTTGAAAGTTGATACCTTTAGATTATCCTTTGAAGATATTCCTTTTTCAAAAAAATTTCCCTCAGTCTCTAAAAATCTGCTGACTGAGTTTAAATTATGTAGCTTCAGAAGTTTCGTAGCATGCTACAAAATTATTGTTCATTAGTCACCATCTTTAGCAGTTTCGTAGCGCGCTACGAAACTGCTGGGTAATTCCAAAACACAATTTCGACCCAAAATTTTGCTATTTTGAGCCTCTTGATATTTAAACATCCTTTTCAATTGCTCCAAATCTTTTGAAAACTAAGTGAAAATGTATGATTCTTGAAGAAATATTGTAACAAGGAAAACCATCAAAATTTGAAACATAACCTTACTTGATGTGTGACTTCTTTAAGGAGATTCTTTCTCCTTGCTTAATTGTATCTTTAAGTCCTCAATTTGTTTCTTCATGACTCTGATCCAAATTCTCAGGTCTGTATTGACCTTTCTGATGAATTGCGCTTCCTTTATTGCAGGGACAATCCAGCTACGGAATTGAACATTAAAATCAACCACCTCGGGTATTTGAAATGTTTTGTCCTCCCACCGAGCTTGCATTTGGTTAAAATAAGCCTCCTTGATTGCAAATTTCCTGGAAGCTTTCTTCAGTCTAGCAATTTCAAATTTTGCCAATTCCAACCTCCTTTTCAACTCTTCCACACTATCTTCTTCTTGAAGGGTAACTGCTTTGCTTTTATCTTTTCCTTCATGAGGCTGTGTTGCCTGCCCTATTTCAAGTTCTCTTGGAAATATCTCCTGTTTGTGTTTGAAATTCCTCGTTATGGGTCTTCTTGGCCTAAAGACAAATTTATCAACTGTATCATCGAACTTGAGCTTTTTCAAGGCTTTATTTTTCTTAGCCTTGGCTTTTCCTGACTCTATCACATCTGCTTGAACCAGGGGAGACTCTTCAATATCAATTTCCTACAATATGTCATTAAGACTTCCCTTTGAAACCGGGGTGTCTTCAGTCACCACTGATTTGCCTTTTCCTTTAGATACCTGGCTCCTAGTCCTTCTTCTTTGAACTCCTTCACCTGTGCTTAACTCATGTGCACCTTCTTTGATCTGAGATTTCTCTTTAAGGGACTGCTGGGGCATATCCTAGATAGTCAGTGGCTTGGTGGATTCTCTTACTTGTTTCCTAGCCTTCAACTTTGAAAACCTCCTGGATGTTATTTCTGCCTGATGACCAGTTGTTGTTGGAAGATCTTTTACAGCTTGAGGACTGAGACTGGTCTCGTTCTTGAAACCAGACATGAATATGAATGTGGGCCAGTCCCTACAGAACAATCAACTTAATTAAACCATGGTGAAACAATGAAGTCTCACAAGCCTCTTTCCTTAATTGCACCTTATCACACATTTTGCTTAGGCTACGAAATAAGAAGAAAAGGTAAATGAATAGATGTCTTCCCTGTGAAATGCAACAGAAGTTTGAAATGATATGAATACACCTTATTGTATCTCCCTTCGTAGGTAAGGTACTTTTGTATGCAGGTAAGAAAATTGGCATATGAATCCTTGACATAACTCCTAGGAACATATTTGTTTAAATCGGAGTTAAAGAACTCGTGCTTCAGAAATTCTTTACATGGGTTCATATCGAATTTGAAATTCTTAAACTAAGTTTCTTGCCCTCTTGGAATCTCCATAACTGTGGATATTATGTTTGGTGAGATCTGTAGTTCAAGCATACCAACCTTTGAATTTAGTCCTGCGAAATTCAAGGAAAATTGCTTGGTGACCTATGCATGACCTCCCTGGAGTTTCTTGCAAACATTCCAGCACCCAACTTTCTTGAATGCATGCTCAACTTCCTTGCTTCTCAAGGTTATGTCTAAATCTTCAGGTTCAGTCCTTAAACACCTACTTGACCTGTCATTCTTTCTCTCTATAGACCCCTCCATGAATCTCTAGCGGAATGATATGTTTGATGACCGGCTCTATTTCAATCTTTGATCTTTGCCTCACTTGATAATTGCCTCACTTGATATGTAATGCATTCAAATGGAATGTTTATAGATTTGTCCCTTATGCAATGAATGCAATCATGACTAAGACTGTGCATACCTGACTTTTCTTGGATCTTGCAATGCGAGTGTACTAGAGTATCTAGCGACTGTAATGATGGAGATAAGCGGTTAGACCTGATATGTGGAGTGTATAAGCTGACAGTGAATGATGCAACCATAATTGAACTTGACAGATTTGACAATTGGGAAAGATTTGTTGCGGATTGCACGAATCTCCGATTTCGTAGCACAGTCAGTGTAAAATTTGAATTATGCGCTAAGAAATCACCTAAAACATGTTGCATTACGAAACTGCTAAAAAGGATTTATGCGCTGCGAAATTACTTAAAAAGTTTTGTGGCACATAGTAACCTTTGAACAAAACTAACACATGATTATGAGACCGGTGATGAATGAGAATGCATAGTTGGCTCAAGACTCCTAAGACTCAGACTCTAAGGCAAACAAAAATCAAACTTAGACTAGCACCAACCTTTACCATCAAACTAATGTGAAAAATTTTGGCATTAGAATTCTTAAGTGATAACACAAGTGCTCTTACATGTGTTAGTTGGATGCTAAGAACAATTATTTTGCATGTGTGTATTGGAATTCAAGTGTGATTACATTACATGTATGCACTGGAAATTGAGTGGGTTACTCTCTATGTTAGGGTAATAACCTAAGAACGATTACTTTACATACATCGGTTGGTAGCCAAGGAAATTACTTTTCATGCATGGTTAGAAAAAGGGTGTAGTTAATCTTCACATTGGGATAGGAGTTGAGTGTAGTTAACTCTACATGCCTGTGATTGATTTTAAGTTGTTGTTACTCTATAAAAATGAAATAAGGAAACTTGGTGGCCAACATTGATGCTCATATGGTACTGCGAGTATCACCAAGGGCTCATGCTAGTGCTCATTGGTGATAGTTAAAATTAAATTTTTTTGCATGTTGTCCACACTAGTAGGTGGTTATCATTCAACTAGGTCTTGAGAGGGATTTGTTCTTGCAAATGCTGATGTCAAAAACACATGCAAAGGTGAATGTGAGTAGAAATTATTGTTGAATGTTAAAGTTTGTTAATAAAAGAGGAATTGTGCTATAAAAATATAATCTAGCATGTAATATTGTGCATTATGCTGGAGGCAATGTTTATCAAGATTTCAAGTTAGTTATGGAGTTGAAACTTGGCTAAAGTTGGTGTTCCAATGTGGCATGATAAAATTGGTGGAAAAGTATAACTAGAGGGTTTTGGATACTATAATGTTTACGAGTGGAAATGAAACACTAAAATACTTGAAAAACATTAGCTTCATCTATGGTGAAGGTGGTTAGATGAGGTGGTATGCACTAACACCAATGTAGAGAAGGTCCTTATAGAGAGTGGTCAAGGAAAATATTCTTTTTGTATCAGTGAGAAATCATATGGCCTTAAGATAGGTTTTCGTTGCATGTACGAAAATTTTATTGTTGGTTGCCTCAACAACAAGTAAAGTTTAGGTTGGGGTTAGCCCTGGTGATAAAAACTCTTTATCTAGAAAGAAATATTAGACACTAATTATAGGATGAGATAAAAATTTGTGACATAAGTATGACACCAATTTGGAAATGGAACATGTTTTTATGGTCATATGGGACTTGTGTTTGTAGTGAAACTTATGATATGCAAATGCTCTTTGTTTGATGTTAAAATTGAGTATGTTTTTTTTTTTTATAACTTATTAAGATTAAAGTTTCAATGTTGTTACAAAATGAGCATAAACACAAGATTTTTAAACTTTTCGACCCCAGGGGATTGTCGTCCTAATGTTATTTTATTATATAACTCAAAAACAAAATTTTATTAAATAGTAGACAATTAATTTTCTACACTACGTGGAAAATGAACAATGGAAGAAATAAAACACATACACAGGGATTTCTCCTTTAAATAATATTTTCATTCCTTGGATCAAATATTACAAGGTGACCTCTACAACCTTTTTTAACCAGTAGATATACAATTATCAAATATCCTACATCTAAAGTGTAGGACTAGCGTAATAAAGGAAAAAACTACACAGTATGGTATAAAATATGGCCTACTTGTTTTTGCTTGTTCTGAACAACATATTGATCTTCCTATTCTTTGATCATTGAATACACTCAAGCAATCAAATAAGATGAGGTATGACCCAAAAATCCAAATATGTATGACCTGTGCATGGAAAATATTGCTACAACACTGTACAATGTATTGTTTTTGCTAGTCACTACAGCGATATGTTCTTCTTCCCCTTGAATGCACTATGCCCTTCTCCTATTCTCTTGCTCCTTTCTTAGGTGTGATTTCTTGTGTTCTTATCGAATTAAACATTCTATTTCAATTTTCCTGCTGTCATTTTTTTCATTGTTTTTTAAGCTTCTTTTTAAATGTGAAGGTGTTGCCTAAAAGGAAGATAGCTGCACATAGAAAACATAAACAAGGCAATATTTTTGAAAGAATAACTTCAGCGAAAATCACATGTAGACAGACATTTGTCGACGCATTTCGAACCAACTAGTGTGGTTCATCGTTAGGACAAGTTGAAGAAACAGATCCAGCTACACCTGTTAGATAGTCTGAGCAGAGACTCCAACGGCTATATTCGACTATAGGACCCAGGTCAATTTTTTTTTAATATTATTATTATTTAATTATTATTGCTTATTAATATATTTTAATAAATAATTCTAATTCATGGAAATAAGTAAAAATTAGCCAAAATAATCTAAGTGAAAAGTATTAAAGAGTAAATTACTTATTTATAAAATAACCTTAGGTTGTTCGTAAATATAAATAATTTATAATTTTTAAATTTTTTTAATATTATTATTATTTAAAATTATTATTATTATTATATTTATAATAAATTATTTATTAATAAATAATTATCTTAATGGAAATAAGTAAAATCAGGTCCAAATAAATAAATAGCTGAAAAGTATTTAAAAGTAAATTACTTAATAATTAAAATAATAACCTTAGGTTGTTAGTATAAAATAATTATTCTTATTTATTATTTCCTTTGATGGAAATAATTACCTAAATGAAATAAACTAATGGTTAATTATATACACTAAAACCAAATTTTAAATCAATATATAATCTTAATTAAAATTAGGTTGTTAGGATGGTAAGTCAAAAACAGTTATGAATTCATTTATTAAATTATTTGTTAAATATATATATATAGAGAGAGATTGTTACGGTAAAAAATAATCTTTATTGGTTGGTTATAAAAAGGTAAGATATTTGTTTATAAAATTATCTAATCATTTAATTATTATAATATATATATAAATATCAATTTTATAAACTTATTTAATTTATTAATTATAAACATTATAAATAAATCAATAAATAATAAATAGAAAAAAAATAATAACCCAAGATTTTTTATAATTAATTATTTAGAAATAGGTAAACAAACCAATTTTATAAATTTGAATCAAAAAAAGTTTTCACTTATATTATTACAATATATATTAAAGATAAACTAATTACGAAGATAGTTTATTTAATTATATTAATTATATAATACTTTATAATATAATATAATATATATATATATATATATATATATATATAATATATATCAATATTAGTTCTAGATTTATCATTTATTAATTTACATAATAATTTTAATGTTTATTGTAACAAGTATTTATTATCTTACTTTTAATATAATTATATTAAGTTAGGATCGAATAAATGAAATAATTATATGGTTTAGTTCCATAAAGTAATTTACTAATTAAGAATTATTAATTCATAAAATATATATATATATATATATATAATATATATATATAATTATATAATTAATAATATTATATATAAAAATCATAATATTAGGTCTAGACAAATTTAATAATAATTCTAAATGTTTAAGAATATATATATAATATAATTATATATGAAAATAATAAAGCTCGGATCAAATAAATGAAAATAATTAGTAAAAAAAAGGTTTGTACAGGGTAATATATTATTTAATAATATTAGGATGTTAATAAAGTTAGAAAAAAAAATAGAGATAAATCCCCAAATAAATAAATAATACTAATAATAATACTAAAAATGCTACAGGTAAAAAAAAAAAATAGCACAACCCCGCGGAGGGGGCAGAAACACCTACTAAGAAGAGAGTGCTGGAATCCAACACCTACTGATTTTCCAGCCATCATCTCTATTGAGATTGTTCGGCCTCTTTTCAATCTCGATAGCTTCCCTAAATTTACGATGATGGAACTGAGCAACCTTAGCCACAACCTTGGCCTCCTCAATACATATCTGATGCTTTGTCTTTTCTACATGCTCTGCTAAAGCCGATGCTTGGATATTCTTATATCTCGGAATAAGGATGGCTCTCTCTCCCACTCTGTGTTCCGTAAGAAAACTCATACTGAGCAGTATCTTCATGCCGATTCCCATCATTTCCCTGCTCAAAAGTTGGGTGTTCTTAGCACCCTTGCTACTCGTGCCCTCATGATCTCTGATGGGGAGAGCTTTGATAAGGAGAAATCCCATCTCCTTATTGTCTTTGTTCAGAATGGTTATAGTAGACACCTTGGTCAAAAGGCTTTCCATAAAGCCTCAAAAAGTGTGTTAATTAAGAAAGAGCCTAAAGATCGTCGTCTAGGTGTCCATCTTCCCTATATCCAAGGAACCACGGACAAGATTGCTCGGATCCTTAAGAAATTTGATATCCCCTCAACCTTTAGGCCCCTCAACACCATTCGCAATTCCCTCAGATCGGTGAAGGATCCCGTTAACCCTAAGGACATGAAGGGTGTCTACTTGATCCCTTGTTCATGTGGGACCCCCTATATTGGGGACCTAAGACATGGGAGATCCAAGTCATCGGCTTTAGGAGAGCATGTAGAAAAGACCAAG
This sequence comes from Pinus taeda, assembly GCA_000404065.3. Taxonomy (NCBI): domain Eukaryota; kingdom Viridiplantae; phylum Streptophyta; class Pinopsida; order Pinales; family Pinaceae; genus Pinus; species Pinus taeda. Next base: position 13,748 of record APFE030226076.1, on the reverse strand, counting down.
CATCAGGTATGTATTGAGGAGGCCAAGGTTGTGGCTAAGGTTGCTCAGTTCCATCATCGTAAATTTAGGGAAGCTATCGAGATTGAAAAGAGGCCGAACAATCTCAATAGAGATGATGGCTGGAAAATCAGTTGGTGCTGGATTCCAACGGTCTCTTCTTAGTTGGTGTTTCTGCCCCCTCCGCGGGGTTGTGCTATTTTTTTTTTGACCTGTAGTATTTTTAGTATTATTTTTTTAGTATTATTATTAGTATTATTTATTTATTTGGGGATTTATCTAATATTATTATTGTTTTCTAACTTTATTTAACATCCTAATTTATATTAAATAAATATATTACCTCTTGTACAAACCATTTTTA
>APFE030226076.1:0-11865 GCA_000404065.3 Pinus taeda | reverse complement strand
AGTTGAGCTTGTGATGGATATCAATTCCTAGGTACTTGTAAGAATACACTTCCTCCAAGTTATTATTGTCATACGTAAAATTAGCGCAAGTGTCCTTCTTAGATTTGATATTCATAACTTTTGTTTTGTCTGTGTTAACAGTCATACCCATGGTAGAGCATAAATCCTTAAGAAGCTTGAGCTGCTTATAAAGATCAGAAGGGCACCTTGCCAAAAGAACAATATCGTCAGCATAGAGAAGAAGGATAATGACTATCCCAGCTAAGATTGTGCCACCACATCCTACTTCTTCTAAATAACCTTCGAGCTTATCGATGTAAATGCCGAATAGAGTAGGGGAGAAGGGGCAACCTTGTTTAACTCCGATGTTACACTTAATATCTTTTGACCACCCCTCATTGTTTTTTAGCTTGGCAATTACATTCTCGTAGAGCCTTATAGCAGCAGCTCTTAACTCAAGAGGAACCTTTAGCTCTTCTAACCTCTTCCAAAGGTTATATCTAGGAACCGTATCAAAAGCCTTTTTAAAGTCTACAAAGCAGCAAAATAAATTGGATTTATCATTACGACATTCCTCCGCAATGATCCTTAGCGTAACAAGGTGGTCTGTTGTTGAGTGATGCCTTCTGAAACCTGCTTGGCCTTTAGCCCACTTACCTTCACTTTCAAGCCATATGCTTAACTTTTTTTTCCAGAATACTACCATATAATTTGGCTAAGAGAGGGCTGATCATAATTGTTCGATAATTAGAAGGGTTATTTGTATCTCCACTTTAAAAATAGGGATAACGAGGCTCTCAGTCCAAGGTTTAGGGAACCCTTGCTTAACAGCTTGATTGAAAATCTTGTGTATGTGGGGGATGAGGACAGGGCCTCCAATTTTTAAGATTTCAGCGTGGTAACCTTCAATGTCCTTAGCTTTCCCATTCGCGAGGCGATTAACCCCAAACTTAATGTCTTCTAAAGAATGGCTCACACTATTTTTCTATTTAAAACATAATTTTTAATTTTTATATTTATTTTTAAAGAAACAGAGAAACAACTTACACAATCCCTCCTATTAAATCATAGAATAAACCTCTTGAATAAACCAATCTTTCCACTCTAAATAAACCTCTCGAAACCTTTTGAAATAAACCTCTCGATTGAAGGAAAAATATTACCCATAATAAAAAAAACACATATATGGCATAAACTGATTCGGTTTAACTTAACCTCTCCATTCAAGTGAAACCATTATACATGTGCTTTTGAAAAGATGGTTATAGCCTAACATGCTTTTGGACAGGTGGAACTAACTCGTTGTAGGCCTTGCTTTTGGACAGGTGGAACTAACTCGTTGTAGGCCTGTGAATGTAAGGTTAGCTCCTTAAAGTATTTTATTTAATAATTTTATATAAAATATATATATAATATATTATATTATCATTTAAAATGTTATTTTAATTAATTTTTTTATAGAGTTGATATTAATATAAAATTTTTAAAATTTAATTTAATTTTTTTGTTTAATATTTTTGAAAATAAATAACATTTAAACCTTTTCTAGGTGTGGTTTCAGCGTTCAAGTGAAAACCATTATAATGTGCTTTTGAAAGATGGTTATAGCCTAACATATGCTTTTGGACAGGAGTGGAACTAACTCGTTTGTAGGCCCTGTGAATGTAAGTTAGTCCTTAATTTATTTTTATATTAATAATTTATATAGAAAAATTATATATTTTTTTTATATATATAATATTAAAAATGTTTTTATTTTAATAATTTTTTTATATGGATGATATTAAATATAAAATTTGCAATAATTTAATTTAAATGGTTTTGTTTAAATATTTTGAGAAATAATAATATTTAAACATTTTTTTAGGTTGTGGTTCACGTGTATACTTTGATTAAGGGGTGGCACTATGTTCACGGAAAAATCTGGGCTGATCGATCTTAAAGGGAATCTAGCTCTGCAGCCCACTAATTAGGCCTAACCCCAAGGACTTCGGGGAAAATAGACCTTGTGACCTCCCAATCGACGAGACACTAATTTTGACCAACTAAACTAACCCTTGAGACTTATAATATTTAAACATCTTACTCATATATTTATTTTATTATAAAACATTATTCTTACTCATATATTTATTTTATTATAAAACATTATTTTTCTATATAGAACATAATTTCAGAAAGAAAAATTTTCACAACACCTCATAAGTATTAATATTAAATTGTAAAATAAGCATTTGATTCAATCAAGCTCTCCACTCATTCGATTTAACTTTAACCTCTCCATTTTTGAAACCCCTCGTATTAATATTAAATTGTAAAATAAGCATTTGGATTCAATCAAGCTCTCCACTCATTCGATTTAACTTAACCTCTCCATTTGTGAAACCATTGGACATGTGGTTTTGAAAAGATGGTTGTAGCCCGACATATGCTTTTGGACAGGTGGAACGTAACTCGTTGTAGATCTGTGAATGTAAGGTTAGCTCCTTGCAAGGTCGACAAAAGGAATGTGAGTATAGTTCAACTTTACCTTTACATATAGGCTATAACCCATTTGACATATGCTTTTCAAAAGAATGTACTTCGTTGTAGTACTTGGATTGGAGGGTTAGCTTCCTGCAAGGTCGACAAAATGAATGCGATTATAAATCTCATTGATTGGGCTAGGTAAGGTTCTCATAAGCTCATGCAAGGGGAGTGCACTTTATAATGGGGCATTTTCCACATCATACACATCATACCTCTAACATTTCTCTATTCACTTTTTGTTGGGGAAGAATGTTTGCATCCTACTTTTCTATGTTGCTTTATATCTAATCATCTTTCTTATAAATAAAAGCATGGTTATGAAAGCAGATATCCTAATTTGTACCATTTAATTTAACGTTTCTCTATTCACCTTTGGTTGGGGAAGAATGTTTGCATCCTACTTTTCTATGTTGCTTTATATGTAATCATCTTTCTTATAAATAAAAGCATGGTTATGAAAGCTGATATCCTAATTTGTACAATTTAATTTAACGTTATATTTTCTTTTCATAAAATGGTTTAAATAGATTTATTTATGGTTTAACAAATTTGTGTTCTTTTTTCATTAATATGATATGCATTTAATTATAATGTATAATGTTTTAATTTTTGGAGTTAAATTTTAATGTCTTTTTTATGCTTAATGATGATTTATATTTGACATTATGATTTTAATGGATTATGTGCCTAGTACTATTTTTTAGTTTAAAGAGGTATATGTAAGTGTAAATAGAGAGATGCTGACAATTATCAATGGCTAAATGGGATTTCAGAGTCAGGTGGTTTTGGAATGACCATAAATTTAATGGCTAGAAAATTTTGAAGTCTTATACTAAATGGTGGTTTATGGTTGACCACCAACTCTAGAAATTGGTTCTAATGCTTAGTAGTTCCTGGAACATTTCCTAATTTAGCAGGAAGTTGATGTCCTCTACTAACTGGAAATTCTTGTAAACGAAAATTTGACGATGACTACAAGCACTAGAACCTGGCTCTATGCCTTAGTAGTTATCAAAACATTTGCAAATTTGGCTAGAAGTTGATGTCTTTTGGTGATTGGAAGAGCTCACAAATTTCATTTTGAATATGAACACAAACTGATGGTGGTTTGATGATGAATGCAAGTTGAATCATGCTTATAGCTCTAACTATGGCTACTACTTTGTCTTTGGATAAGGATTGGGTCTTTGGTTTGGGTTGTTGGTTATGTTCACTTGTTTGTGCTTAATTGATAGGGATGCAAAACTAGAAGCGTTATTGACAATCGTTGTTGTTATTCTACATATCAAATACAAAATGAGATGATGAAAATATTTCTACAATTCTCACAAGGATAAAGATAAAAAACTATGATCCTCGATGTGGAAAAATTAATGAGGGTGTTTCCTCCTGCCAAAAATTCACCCATTTACATTGAAATTTAACTAGTAAACTTACAAAAAAACTATTTGCAAGTTACCATTATTATGATATTTATTCCCAAGCCATTTGTTGCAACTCAAAATACCAGAAACAATTTCCTTGGGAGGATTTGAAATCGATCATATGAAAATAGCACATATAAAATGGTGAAGAAGACATTTGTCTAAAAATTCTAGTCCAAGAACTACCAACATTATTAAAAAGGAAACCAAATTCTTCATATAAGAGTTTTCATAGAAGGAATTGAAAACCCTTCTACTCAATTATTTTGCAACTAAGTAGAATTTTGATATGGTAAAGAAGGCACCAATTTAGTGAAAAACAACATTATGATAATCTAGTTCATTTACATTACCAATTTTCATTTTGTTTTCCAAATTTTGTGTCAACATTTAATGAGAGAATAGAAAATGCAACAATGAAAAGTCACCATAAGAAAACCCAACAATTCCATTGATTTTTTCTTGTTCTTTATCCATGTCGTCATCCAATGCTCAGAGTGATGAAGACAACATATCAAATCTATCTACCTTTAAGACCTTGAATGGTATACTTGGGCTTGATAACATAAGTAGTTAGAAGGGTTTTTCTTCTTGATGTTCCAAGAGAAGCGAAGGCTCCATGATGCCTAAAACGAATAGCAATAGATATCTAAAACCTAGATCTTTGGTGTAGTTTTGAGATGCCTCTATCAATACAAGGGTTTTTACTTCCTATACTTCCATAGGGAAAAATAATATTTCTAGTAATTGAGGGAGTGTGTCAAGTAAATGGAGACAACACAAATATGAGTTAGGATTATGTGGTCCTACAACAAATAATGGAAACAAAAGATAGAATACGAATAGCTAGTTTACCATGTAGATGGTAAAATGGGGATATAGATGAAGTAGAAGAAATGTGTAGGGTCTTTTTGTCTTCTATAGATCATAGGAAAATTTGATATGCTTAGGATTGCATAAGGAGTATATATTAGACTACCAGATAGGTCAATTTGTCTTTCTTAGAATAAATAAGTTATTTTTTAGGTGAATCTACACTAATACCATTGAGAAGTGTGAGTTACATTTTCATTAATATGATACACATTTAAATACATTGTTTTTATCATTGGTTTGAAATTTAAAGGTATTTTGGACTCCTAATGACAATTGATATTCCATGTCATAACCCTAATGGATCCGGTGTCATTAGTATAGTGGAACATAGTGTACTCATTGAGCTCCTACGTAAGGCTATTATCTTTGGCATCAACTATTTGGTTGTTAGATTGGATTCCCAACTCATGGTCCCACTATTGTACCATGCCTATCTTGCGATGAATCATGTGTTGCTATGACTGTACTTGTAGGGATGTCTCCTTGAATGATTTTTTACTATATTACCTATAAAAACATATTGAGGAGATCTAATATGTTGGATAATTTGTTAGCTAATTATAAGTTATATTAGTAGTTGTCTTATTAAATCAACATTACTAATAATGCATGGATGTACATAAATAAGAACATTAGAATATAGTCAAATCATTTTTAACCACAAGTAGCCACCTAAATATCAAAATATCAAAATCATATATATCATATATATATATATATATATATATATAATATATATTATATATATATTATATATAAATATATATATATATATATTATATATATATATATAATATATAATATAATATATATAATATATATATAGAATATATAAATATATATATATATAATAATATATATATATATAGATATATATAAATATATATATAGAAGGAGAGAGAGAGAGAAACATGTGTTACACCATATATCAAAATTGGTGCAACAATGAAACTCATATTTCTCGCCCTAGCCTCTAGACCATACATTAGACATACATATTCTATCATCCACTAGGCATACAAGAAAAAATACTAGCAAATACTAGGTTAGGGGCTAGTCCTCATGTTGATGATAACATATCATACATTGGGCTACATTCCTTATGAGATAACCAAGATGGCTAGATATATCGACAATGTGCCATTGTAAGTGTCAAGAAACCTCATCCATCCTCATTCATGACACCCCCATAGTGAGGCATTCTATGTTTCTCTACACCTCCCTTAGTTCATCTTGTCCTTCGACTGCAGTCTCCTCCTCTGAGCCCCTACCAATAGGTGCATAAATAATGCAAAAGAAAATTACGTGTGCCCAAAATATTAATGCAGGACCATTTCTTTAAGTTAATAAGGCTTAAGGAGTCTTATCAAGTTTACAAAAGGGAATGGGTTACTTTAATTTAATTTAAGTTAATTTATTGTAATTAAATATAGGGATTTGATTTTCCTAGTTGAAATAGAAATTCATTTAAGAAATTAGGTATTATCTCCTCATTTGCATGTAATACACCATATAAGGAGAGTTGTTGAAGAGTTATACGTTTTAGGCTTATATTTGATATTTTAATTGTATGGATGATTAGATCCATATTTAGTGGATCTAAACAATCCACCCCTATTTTAAATAGTTGATATTTATAAATAAAGTATAATAGAGGGGGATTTGAGTTAGATAGTTGAGAGAGGCTAAGGACTAAGAAAGGTATGAGAGGGGAGAAGGCCAAAAATTTTCATAAGTAGGCTAGAATTGTATAGATATATTTAATGAGAATTGTGTGAATATCCTCCATCATGTGGGTCTGATATCTGTGTTTTCAAATTGATATGTTTATGCCCTATGGATGTTGAGTTCGTGAGATTGTGGTAGAAGATTGTGAGTATAGACAATATAATCCTTCCATGTGAGCATATGATGTATTGAGAATTGGCATGGACAAATATAATTTGAGTGGTTAAATTGACAAAGGGTCCATCATTGTAGGTTAAAAAATTATCGAGGTTTGCAGAGAATCTCATTTATCACTAATAAAGTTTCAAGGAGTTCAAACTTCATTAGAATGAAAGTCTATAATGCAAAGCAGAAAGGAAATCCATATCTTCTCAAGTTCTTTCAGTTGACATAACATCAACCTTCTTGTTAAAGGCTTTTTTTTTATTGACTTCTTGGATTTGGGCTTGTATAAGTACTCATTGCACATCGAGATTGTTTTGATATGAGATGTTGGCACTGAAACACCAAGATTAGGAGCACATTGTTAGTTACTGGGAATAGAAAATTGGCTATCAAAATATTTTTATCTAATATGAACACTCTACTAGGAAAATGCTTAAGGTTGAAGAGTGGCGACAAGGACGAAGGTAGTCCCATCAATTAATGAACTTGATAGGCATGAAATTTCATGTCAAATTTAGTTCCATATTCTACACCATCACCTTCGGGATTAAGACATTGTTAAAATTTAAGTTATAGTCCATTCTTGCTAATACCAAGACATGAAATAAGTCTTTCATCAGGGACATAAATAATTTCATGGATTGAAAGTTTTTTTTTGGCCACGTCCTTCGAGCTTGGGTATTCATTTCACAATGGCATGCTAACATATTAGCTTGACATCCGAATACCAGGATCCTTTAGATAACATTGACAAAAAGGAGATACGTTAAATGCTGAAAATGTTTAACAGAGTTATTCTACTAGATTAGGACCATTTACTATGCAACTAAATTGTGTTGTAATGGAAATTTCTATGGCATCCTAAACAAATAACACATTTTCTAGCTCTCTAGGTCATAACCCTCAATCACATGCATTGGAAATATGGTAAGCACAAGAGCTAGTATAATTTGAGGTTCTGTCAGGTGCTAATAAAATTGGTGTTGATTTTGTTGGTTTCTAAATGGAGAAGTGAATAGGGTGGGCCAGAACGGCCTTGGTGCATGTAGATTAAGCCATCGGTCATGATACTAATCATATGGCCAAATGTTGGATGCTTGCCTCTAAAGTCTAGGGCTCAAAGAATTGAGGATTATGCATGAATATATGATTGGGGTAAAAATGTGTGAATGGTGTTTTTTGAAAAGATAACCCTCAGTCCATAACATTAATTTAATGAAAGAGGTGGGATTATCGCACAATGGAATCGACACAATCTAAGGGCTTAAAAGTGCCTTGAATGAATAAAAGTGGATGTAGTCTTCATTAGTGTGGTATCAAAGAAAATTAAAAGTATCGATTTGAATATAAGCATAGATTAGAGATCAAAGTGGCACAAGGGAAGAATAAAGGATTGGTTAATGAGATAAATCATAGAGGATCTATTACAAGGGAGAATACAATTCCAACTGAGGAATAGGGTTAGGTAGAGTTATTTTGAAGCGAACTTAAGGAGTTTGTAAGAGAAATAATTTTGCAAGAAATTAGCAGCTAAGAACTCAAAAGTTCATGGAGAAGCAAATATATTGAGATTTTTCAACTGATTGGTCTTAATTAGTTTGTAACTAAATAATGTGCAGGTAGTAGTGAATGAAATGAGAAATTGTGGTAGAAGAACCTTGGAGTAGAGAGCTATAAACAAATTCTAGTTGAGTTTGGAAAGGAGGAGGACAAGTGTAAAGTTCTCAAGAGATGTGAAAGAAAGTGAAGAAGCCTAAAAGAAAATAAGAAACTTAGAAGGTTTGAGAGGAGAGGACCAAGAATACAAGAAGACCAATTTGAGGATAAGCTTGGTGAGGTATTGTGACAGGATGAAAAAGACTTGTCATAGTAAAGGCTTGGATGCAATTCACAAATGAGCATGAATAAGCTCATAAGAGAAGAAGTGAAGATGACAACTAATAGTCATGAAAAGGTTTCAAGTGTAATCCATAACATAATAGAGGAAAATAGAAAATAAAATGGAATCAAAAGGATGAGCCAAAAGGAATTTGATAGAGAAGTTACTAAGTTAAAGGAAAGGCTTAGTGTAATGATGATGCTACTACTAGAGAGTGAGTATGAAACCCAAAGATGTTAGTAGTGTAGTGTTGGAATTGATGTCAACAAGCTCATGGAACTACTAAAGATATGCATGTGTGATGAGTGCTTGGTGTTGGATGTTTGGTAATGGTATTTTTAGTTGGAATTCATGTCAACATACCTATGACTAGAACTAGTTGATATGATGCTGTGATGGATTCTAGATATGTTGATTTGATTGGAGATGTTGCTGTTGCAGGAGATTTGGATTGCTGCTATGGATGTTGATGTTGTGTTTTAGCTTGGAGATGCTACTACTACAGGAGGTTGGAGTGCTTCTCTAAATGTTGCATATGTCCCTACATGTCTTGGAGACACTACATATGCTGCTACATGTGTGAGATGTGGTTGCTTGTGTTGGATGTGCTTCTACTAGTGATGGAAGCAAGTGTATGTCTTGATGTTGTTGCTACAGGGGTTGGTGATGTTGCTATAGATGTTGTAGATGCTTCTACATGTGTTAGAGATGTTGTGGTTGTTGCTTGATGTGATCAAAGTGTTGGTCAAGGAGCTACAGTTGGCATAATAGGTTTATCATGTCACTGGCTTGTTCTTGGCCTATTTCATCAGTTACAGACCTGTTGCAAAGGTTTAAAGGTGTGTTCAAGAGCTGGGGAAGATGTCTCAATAGGTGGTAGAGGTTATGTACTCAAGAATTGATGCTTTCTCTCATTTTTAGACCCAGTTGCATCGAGGATAGGTCAAGGGAGTGGTTTTAGGCTCCACTAGCTGGCAATGTAGGCCCAAGGGAGTGATTATAGCTCCAGTCGCTTACAGGATAATGTTAATGAAGAGACTATGGTGTTTTCACTAAAATTGCTCCGCATTCCTCATGTTGTTGAGCTAATTTTTGTATTTTTATGACATATTTGATAAGAAATTTTCGGTTTATGGTCACGAAAGTTTGTGGGACCTTCGAAAGATGACTAAAGTTGAAGGCTAATGGAGTTAGTGGTTGATTGAGTCATTGAGCTAAATCTGGATCTAACTTATCATATGAATAGAGTTGTGATGCTTAGTAGTTCTGATTAATGAATGAGTTGAGCACTTGGGTTCATCTACATATTGGATATAACTCATTGTTATTATTTCGTTTAATGAGTTGTGTGTGTGTGTAGAGAGTGAGCTTGGAGAAGAGCCTGCACGTTGTGTGTTTCACTAGTGAAGAATTTATAAAGAAGTTTGTAGATGTAGCAATAGATAGATGAAGTTTATTTCACCTATTATACTATGAAGTGATTGAGGTGTTGAGGTGTGGATTGTAATAGAGTTTGAGAATATTTTTTTCCAGGTGGTGTCGATTTTTTTTGTGGAGGTGTTGATCGAATATTATGCTGAAAATTTGATACTTGATTGAGCTTTGATGCTATGTTGTTGTAGTGCTCATGTTGAGTACGTTTTAGTAGTGCAATTTGAAAATATATGAAACAAGGCTCGCAAGGAGGAAGTTGTTGGCATTATGATACATATATGGTACAGGTGTTGTCCTTGATGGCAACTCACTCATATGAGAGATCATAGTACAACTAGTAAATATCAAATCTCATAATGTATACGCTACATGACTGTGCCAAACCAGTATGTATACACTCTTTCACCAGAGAGAACCCGCATATAGATCTGAAAATAATTACTTATACCTTCACTGCAATTTCAAACTTCAGATATACCCAGACCATAAGATATAAAGGATAAAGCATGCGTTAGTATTCAGATCTATTCATGATCATACTAAGGGATATTGTTTTGCTTGCAATATGTTTGGTCACAAAGCCATTGACTGCTATAGGAGGAATATGAAACATCTGAGATGTTATGCATGTAACAAGTTTGGACATAAAGTAAGGGAATGCAGGAGAAAAATTCGAACTCAAAAGCAAGAGCATCATACATCATCACAATTCTAGGTATTGAAGAAGACAAAATTAGAGACAAAAAGATGTGGCATAACTCAATTAGTTGACATAACAGACAAAGGGGAAACTGAAGTTGTAGACCTTCAGTTTCCAATTTGCATACGTAGATATTATGAAGATAAGTCGCGTATATACGCGAGTTATAGGCTACAGAGTCGCATATATGGAGCTCTAAAGAAAAAGTAGCAGAACAAACTCAGGAAATGGTTCGGTCATGGTATATGATGGTTAGCACAGGCTCAGGGGGAGCATATGCTTTGAATAATGCATTGTTGGCATTATGGTTAGAAGTCTTTCGTGATGATGCTTATTGACACATCTTGCTACTGATTGTTGATTGACCAAGAGAATGGATTGTAGGTTACAGGTCTAGATGCTAGTGACAGATGCTTATGGTGTATGATAGTTGCTGATAAAAATCATGGTCTTGTTTAGGTCCTTGATCTTTGTGAGTCATATGATGTATTTTGTTACCCCACTATGCATGGGATGGATGATGTAATGGTTCTTGTTTTTGAGTCATGTATAAACGTTTGGTATATCCCCACTTGATTGAGTGGATGAGTCAACAATGGTGTATTCCCACTTGGTTGGGAGATTGATATATGTATAGAGTCATGTTATGTAGACGTTGCATATGCTCAGGGGGATCATGGATGGATTGGTACATCTTGGCATGTACAAAGGGGGAGCTCAATCATAGATTTCAGAAGGTACTTAGGGGGAGTATGGACAACAAAAGATATACCAAGGGAGCGAACATCTTGGTCTGCCCTTTGTCATTGATGTCAAAGGGGGAGAGTGACTTAGTGTGGTGGTTGTGATCCGGATTTAAACAGGAACACAATAAAATACAGAGATAACCATATACACAAAGATGCAGCGGAAATAATACTTCATTTCATTAATAGAAAATACTGAAATATGCTTACAACTGGAAATAGAAATAAACCAGCTAGGGCGATGGTAGCTTATCTCTGAGAAGAGATGAGTGGCTACATGCCTCTGAACTGTCTTACAATGAGGCTCGAAGGCCTATTTATTGTTGAGAAACAATGGAAAACATTCCAAAACCTAACCCTAGAAGATGAAACGCCAAACTATGG
>APFE030226074.1:82718-140771 GCA_000404065.3 Pinus taeda | reverse complement strand
AAAAAAAATAAAATAATAATAATAATAATTGGTTGAAGATAGATTTTCTAAAAGTGTGATATTCCATATATTTGAGTTATTTTTGGTGATTGGAGTCTTACAGACTAGGGTCATTTACCGTGAAAAGATTTTTTATTAATTTTTATGGTTAATACACCATTCCAAGTTCAAACTAAGTGAAATATGTTTGTGGTAGTTGTTATGAGTTCCTAAATTCATGAAAATTTCCAATTAAGTAAAAAGTAAATTGTGGTCATGATATAAGCTTGTGGTCATTGTTTTCAATTGGAATTTTGAAGACTTTAAAGAATAGGAGTTGTGTAGTCATGATGGTTGTGGAGTGGTGAAGAATTTTCTTTTAGTGCAAGAGACAATCATATGATATTGTATAAAATTTTATGACTTATGTTTGAGGGTTTATATGTGTGAGGAAAATATTTGTGAAAAATAAATTTTTTTGGTGGTTGGTACTTGGTGAAAATAAGTAACATGGCTAATTTATTGGCGGAATCTTATTTATCTGACTCTAACAAGCTAGATGGTGAAAACTATGCAAATTGGAAGTTTAAGTTGCAGACTTTAATGGAAGGTTACAATATAAGTTGCAAGGTTACAATATAAGTTGCAGACTTTAATGGAAGGCTACAATATATGGACAATTGTATCTGGAGCTGAAGTCAAGTCAGTGTCCCCTCAAGCCACAAATGTTGCAACTCAAGATTGGGAGTGACAGGAAAACAAAACAAAGGTGCTATTGCAGAGTTTCGTTAAGGACAAAATTATTCCACACATTAGAGACACTCTCAAACATTTGTATGAGACGAAGACACATGGGAATCTCTCAAAAATTTGTATGAGACAAAGACTATAAATCAAATATTGCATTTAAAGAGTAAGCTTCTTTCAATTAAGATGGAAGAAAATGAAAGTGTCAGTAATTTTATTTCTAGAATTAAGGATCTAAAAGATAAATTAGGTGACATTGGTGAAACAATATCTAGTACAAACTTCGTTACTATGACATTAAATGGAATGCTTGATTAATATCAAATGTTTATAATTGGTCTTTCAGTTAGAGAGAAGGCTCATACCTTTGATGATTTGGTAGGTATATTTATGCAAGAAGAAAAGCAGAGAACAAGTCTTAAACAGATTTCTCCCAATTCAGATTTAGCATTGATGGCTAAAGGGAAGCAATCTTTCAAAGGTAAATAGTGGGAGAAAAATAAAGGAAAAAAGCCACAGGTAAAATCATTTCGAGGTACACCTTCACCACGGACAAATGTCAAATCAGGTAGAAATGGTGGGTGTTATTATTGTGGAAAACCTAGTCATTTTGCTAAGAATTGCATAAAAAGAAGGTCTGATCAATTTAAACAAAGAATGCATTCAGGAAATTATGTTGATAGAGATGAAGCAATTAGTCATGATTTTAAAAATCTTAAATTATTTGTGTCCAATGTTTCTCTATCAACAGAAATTGATGATGATAATGCTTGGTTTATAGATTCTGGTGCATCAATCCACATGTCATGCAAAAAGAGACTGGTTGATACTTATCATGAGGTTAACAATGGTGCACGCATCTATTTAGGAGATAATAGATCACATGAAATTAAAGGATATGGCGATATAAGTGTTATCATGCCCAATGCATAGGAAAAACAAATTCAAAATGTAGTTTATGTTCCAGGATTAAAGAAGAATTTATTTTCAGTCTCTATTATTACAGACCAGCATTTAAAAGCTGAATTTGTGAAATCACATTGTTTGGTAAAGGATGTGCAGGACAACTACAAGGTTGTTGTAAAAGGAATGATAGTTGGAGGATTATACAAGTTGGATGTAATGAATAATGGGCATCAAGATTTGGCATCAACAGGCATGTCAATTATAGAGCTTTGGCATCAAAGGTATGGACACTTAAGTCATAATGACCTAATGTTACTACAAAATAAATTGATGGTAGAAGGTCTTCCAAATATTAAGGGTGAACACTTTGAATGTGAAGGTTGTTCCCTAGGAAAACAGCATAGGGAAGAATTTCATGTGCATGAAAATAGAAGAAAAAGTGAAATACTTGAACTAGTGCATACTGATGTATGTGGTCCAATGCAAACTAAGTCACTTGGTGGAGCATATTACTTTCTTATATTTATTGACGATAGCACTAGATAAACTTGGGTGTACTTTATAAGAAACAAAATTGATGTGTTTGAATACTTTAAAGAATTCAAGAGTATGGTTGAAAAGAAAACAGGAAATAGCATTAAAATTCTTCAATCAGATAAAGGTGGTGAGTACACTTCAGGAGCTTTTGTCAAATACTGTAAGAAAAATCGAATTATGCAACAATTTATAGTACCACACACACCTCAACAAAATGGAGTAGCTAAGAGAAAGAATAGGACTTTAGTTGAATGTGCTCATAGTATGTTAAAAAGTAAAGGAATTTCTAATATTTTCGGGCTAAAGCCATTAATACAGTTGTATATCTCAAAAATAGAAGCCCTATAAAATATATTGAGCACAAAGCACCATTTGAAGCATTTTATAGTTTTAAACCTAAAGTTAGTCATTTACGCATATTTGGATGCAAGGCCTTTGCTCATATTCCTAAGGAGGATAGGAGAAAATTGGATGTTAAAGCCATCAAATGCATTTTTATTGTATATTGTACTGATCAAAAGGCATATAAAATGTATGATCCAAGTACTCACAAGGTCTTTGCAAGTAGAGATGTTATATTTCATGAGCATGCAGATAAACAAATAAAAGAAGATGAACATAATATATGCCAACCTCCTTATGATAGAGTTAGGGAAGAAGAAGAGGTTGTGGAATCAACTCAAGCTCAAGAAAACATGGACATTCCATAAGACATGTCAAGAGGTCAAAGTCCACAAAGAAGTGATGAAGGCACTCCACAAAGAAGAAGAATAAGAGAAGGTACTCCACGGTGTAATGAACCTCTAAGAAGGTCAACACGACATATTCAAACCCCTATCAGGTATAAATATTATGCCTTAATGTCTCAAGCAATGAATGTTTTTTAGCCTTTAAATTATGAACAAGCTAAAAATCATAAAGAATGGATGGAAGCTATGAAAAAAGAATATGACTCTATAATGAAAAATGAAACTTGGGAATTAACAGAATTACCTGAAAACAAAGTTCCTATAGGATCAAAATGGTTGTACAAGACAAAATTTAATGCAGATGGTAGTGTAGACAAGTATAAGGCAACATTGGTTGCGAAATATTATTCACAAAAGGAAGTTATAGATTATGAATGTACCTTTTCTCCAGTTGCAAAAATGAATACAATCATAATAATGATATAATTGGCAACTAAATATGATTGCAGTTTACATCAATTAGATGTGAAATCAACGTTTCTAAATGGTGACTTAAAGTAGGAGATTTATCTTTTTCAACCAAAAGGATTTGTAAAGAAGGGACAAGAACATCTTGTATGCAAGCTAAAAAAGGCCTTACATGGACTACAACAAACACCTAGGTCTTGGTATGAGAAAATAGATAAATTCTTCTTTTAGCAAGGATTTAACAAAAGAAAAAATGATCCTAATTTGTATGTCAAGACAGATAGAAATGGAGATATAGTATTACTCTCTATATATGTTGATGATCTAATAATAACAAGGAGTGCTGATAAATTGATTAATCATATAAAAAGGAAGTTATCACAAGAATTTGAGATGAAGGATCTTGGTCAGATGCACTATTGTCTAGGTCTTGAATTATGGAGAGATGATGGAAGGACTTTAATCACACAAAGAAAATATACAAATTAGGTACTAAAGATATTTCATATGAATGCATGTAAAGCAGTGAGTACTCCATTGGAACAAAATATCAAATTGAAAAGTGATGATGGAACAAAAGAGGGGAATGGAACATTATATCGACAATTAGTGGGAAGTAAGAATTATCTCACTACCACTAGACCAGACATTGCTTATGAAATAAGCATACTTATTCAATTCATGGCTAAGCCTCATGAAAGCCATGAGATAGCTGCAAAAAGGGTCCTTCAATATTTAAAGGGAACTATCAATTTTGGTATTGAATATACTAATGATTGTAATATTGAATTGATAGCTCATTAAGATTCTGATTGGGTCGGAAATCTAGATGACAGGAAATCCACCACTAGATACGTGTTCAATATAGGATCGGGAGCTATATATGGAGCAGTAAGAAACAACCAACAGTTCCCTGTCATTAACTGAAGCAAAGTATAAAGCATTATGTAGTACCACTTGTGAAGTTATATGGCTTAGAAGAATACTTGAAGATGTTGGTGATCAACAAGAACCTATAGTGATCAGATGTGATAATCAAAGCACCATAAAATTGGGGAACAATCATGTATGTCATGCAAGGTTAAAGCATATAGACACACAATATCATTTTGTAAGAGAAAAAGTCCAATCACAGGAAATTGACTTAATATATTGTAATACAAATGAGAATGTGGCTGACATATTCACTAAACCTTTTGGGAAGGCTAAATTTGAGTTTTGTAGAAGTTAGTTATGTGCTGTAGAAAATCAAGATTATGTTGTAAGCCTAGTTGAGACTTAGAACAGTAGGCATTTCAATTAAGAGTATGTTTAAAATGTCTTATGCATTGTGCTATAGTGTATTTTTTGTGTTTGTCATATGGTTTAAATTAAGGGGGAGTGTTGAAAAACATTAATTCCAATCACCGTTTGCATTCAATGCATTGTCTAGTTTCTTCTCGAGAGTTTAGGAGGAAGTTTCGAGAGTTCATTTACCTTCCTGAGGAAGCCATTCTCACTGACATTCGAACCTTCATCATCGTGTATAAAATCATTTTTTGGCAATGTGAAATCCAAGTTGTGTGTGTTTTGTGTTCAGTTGTGAGTTATGCGCTCTCTGATTGATAACCACGCTTGAGTATTTATCAGTCTTGTTAATTTTTTTTATAATTTATCTAATATTTTCTAACCTCCCCTCTTTTTATTATTAATAAAAACAAAATAAATATTATTTGTATAATTTTTATAAATATAAAATTGTGAAATCTCCAACATTCTAGTAACTCAAATTTATTTTCTTACTCACTTTTAATTTTCACACTACAACTTCCCATGTACTATGAAATTTCTATAAATTTTCATAGAGTAAATATATATTGCACGCTAAGTTATTGTATATTTAAGGTTGTATTTGAACCAGAACATTTACTGCTTCTATTGTTCTCTGATGATGCTCGATAAATTAGAACTCTCAATAGTTTGGGTTCAATTCTGGATGGCCACTGTTCATTGACATCGTGTATTTATTAGTCTAGTTAATATTATATTATAATTTTCTAATATTTTTTCACCTCCCCTCTTCTTGATAATTAAAAAAAAAATCCAAATATTATTTTTATAATTTTTATAAATATGGAATTTTGAAATCTCCAACATTCCACTAATTCAAATTTATGTGTACGTTAAATTATTTTATATTTACTGTTGTATTTGAACCACAGGAACAGGAACATTTACTGCTTTTATTGTCTGCTAACTTTCTTTATATCATTTTTGGATCTATGTTGTTATCTGAGCAGAACTCTCAATAGTTTGGGTCCAAATCTGGGGATTTGGGTAACGCATTTCTTTTCTTGGCAAGTCATTTATTTCATCGTACATTATATATGGTAGTATACACAATGAGGTCAGCACCTTTTCAAAACAGGTGCATTGTAAGCCATTGTTCATGAGAGATCTGTAGTTTTCAAAACTGAATGCTGGGAGAGAAATATTATATTGTATGTGAACTTATTTATATTCTTAATTGTTTTTCAACTGCAAGAGCATTTAACCAATGCTTGGAGAGGAATCACATATTGTATACTAGAGTTCTCTAGTTTCTGAAACTGAATGCTTGGAGAGAAATCTTATATTGTATGTGAACTTATTTATATTCTTAATTGTTTTTCAACTGCATGAGCATTTATATTCTAAATTGTTTTTCAATCGTGAGAGCATTTAGTCAATGCTTGGAGAGGAATCACATATTGTACGTTAACTTATTTGTATTCTTCAATTTTTTGCAATTGCAGGAGAATTTAGTGAATGCTTGGAAAGGAATCTTATGGAACGACACTAATGAATCGTTAAAGGCGACTTGAGGATCACAAGGTCAGTGAGTGACTCCAATGACGATGATGATAGGAACACTAGTGCAGATAGTAGGATCCTCCAATGACGATATTGATAGGAGCTGAAGATCAATCAAACACATAATAACCTATTTATATTTATTTTGACAAACTTTGAAGTTATTAGAAATTCAGGTTCTAGGGCAAGTTTAATACAAGTTTATTTCCTACAAAGCAAACGAATTCTCTTCACAGATCTAACATCATTCTTTCCTGATATATCCAATATGACAGTCTTTATAATAGTACATATGAGACTAATTAAATGGGAATCATTAATGAAAGAGGCCAATATAATTAAAGATCGATTCAAACAACATATTGTAAAGAGTAAATGGAAAGAAATAAGGATATTGTCGTGTTGTAAGTCTCAAGCTTTCTAGAGAAAAAGACAAAGACAATGTGGCAATGTAAGTCCAGTGACAAAAAGAGGACTTACTTTAAAAAAAAAAAGCAATAAATTTGCAGAAAAAAATAGGAAATACACTGGACTGGAATCATCAATCATCACATACGAGAATCGCCAATACCTAGCGAAAACATCAAAAAATTTACTGCAACAAGAAACAGATGAAATAAAGAAACAAACCTAAAAGGCTAGATAACCTTAACTGCTAACCAATAGACTCACCCATTCGACACACCCCACTTCATCCCTCCACAACTGGGCTTCCACAGTTGAGCTTCCTCCTCCACTGCAAATGCGACTATTTGGTCAGAGTAGTAGTGATAACTATAATCTTTATGTTAGTCCTGAAAGGTTAAGAGCAATATTAACAAATGATAAGTTTGAATAAGCAATATTATTTAATCAAATTTCATATCATTTTAAATTTAATTATTAATTAATAGTTTATTTGTTATTATTTTTTAATCATTTCAGGTTTTTCTTAATTATTTTGTCGCAACTATTTTTTTATGTTTATTTAATTATTTTGTTCACTATTTTTTAATGTTATTTTTATATATATTAGACATTTCTTCAATCGTTTAAACTCGATAAAGTGTTTTTTTCTTCCGAAAAAAACATTTATCGAGTTAAAAAGAATAAACTAATTAATATATATAATATATATATAGATTAAATTTAAATATTTTACAAAATATATTAATTTTATTTAAATGTTTTTTATTTTCAAAAAATTGTTATGCTAGCGTTTAAACTAAGCATGAAGCATATGGATATGTGTTTATCCATAGATGTGAATATAACATATGTATTAAAAAATAGTCTAATTGTCACTATTTGAAATTGCATTTTTCTCCATGAATAGAAATATATGATTAAAATGAAATAATAGATTTTGGCATCCAACTTTGAAACGTCAATTTTTAATTTTTTTATTTTTTTTATTTGTCTTGCTTAATACATCCTATGTTAAATGCGATAATTGATGAGCTATTATTATAAAAATTCGTAAACAATTATAATTGTACTATTATTTTATATTTATATGTATTAATATTATTTTTATATTTACATCAATGATATTTTTCCTAATATATTTTATGTTTAAATTGAATAATTGATGGAGTATTAATATAAAAATATTATAAATAATTAATTGTATTATTATTTTATATTTATATTGGAATTATAATGGTATTATTTATTATTTTATATTTATATTAATGATGTTTTCCTCATCACTGTGTTAATCATTAAATGTTTATCATATTATTAATTTCACATTTTTTCATGTATCTTTGTATTTATATTTGATTGTTAACTTTTGTATTGTCAAAAAAATTGACAGATTTTTTTGTTGATTTTATCCTCCGCTAGAGACTTAATCAATTTCATTATTGGGAATTCTTTTCTAATATTGCAGATCACAATGAAATCATTTTGGAATGGGTTGAGGAGCTGGACTTTCCCAAGTGACCCTTTAAATTTAATACAATGTGGTTAGAGGAGGTGGATTTCCAGAATGTAGTCAAATAGTCCTAGTCTTCTCCATTGTTTCCTGTGACTTATAATCCTATCATGAGGCTATTAAATAAACTCAGTTCACTGAAAAAGCAAGTGAGGGTCTAGATTTATAACAATATAATTTACTTTTGTCATGAACTGGCTCTAATAGAGGAGCATATTGCTTGTATGTGGGACCTGATTGCTCCAGGTCTATTTTCTGACCTATAGCAGAGGAAATTACTAGACCTTGTGAGGAGGAAAGAAAAAATCCTTAAATTACACGAACAAGAATGAAGACAGAAGAGTCGAATTGCATGGGTTAAGGCTGGCAACCGGAATACAAAGTATTTTCATCAGGATGGATCTAAAAGGAACCAAACAAACTCCATATGGGCTATTAAAATGATGATGGCAACACTCTTACCTCGGCTCTAGAGATTAGAAGGGAGGCTTTCATTTTTTTTTAGTAAACTATATAAGGAAGACGAGGGTGATTATGTTTCTAAAAAAATGAGTTTCACCAACATGTTTCCTGTAATGGTAAATGAGGAGGGAATTTCAATGATGAATAACCCAATCACTAAGGAGGAACTCCTGTAGTAGATCAAGGAGATGGCTAACGATAAATGCCCTCGGTCTGACGATTGGCCTATTGAACTTTTCTCTTTCTTCTTTGAGATGATGGAGGCGGATATAGTAAGTATGGTGGAAGAGATTAGAGTTTCACGGCACATTCCAGGTGCTATTAATTCTACTTTTCTTACTCTAATTTCTAAGAAAAAAGACCCGGTCTTTTTATTTGATTTCAAGCCTATTTCCTTATGTAATTCCATATATAAAATTATTTCTAAACTCATAGCCAAAACAATCAAAAATATTTTTTCATCTCGAATTTCCCTTTAGTATTTTGCGTTTTTGTCAAACAGAGGAATACAAGATGGTATTGCAATTTCACAAGAGTGCATCCACTTGGTCAACTCAAAGAAGCTTAAAGTATGCCTAATGAAGATCGAACTCTACAGGGCATTTGACTATGTGGACTAGGATTTCATTTCGATAATTCTATACAAAATAGGCTTGTTGCATAGACATGTAAAATGGATAATTTTTTTATTTATTCATAGCTTCTATAGTTGTTCTCATCAATGGTGAGCCTACGCAATTCTTCAAAATATTTAGGGGCCTTAGACAAGCTTGTGCTATGTCCCCAGTCCTCTTTATTATGATTATGGAAAATTTCCATAGAGGGATAAAGTCCAAATCAGCATAAGGCTCCATTGAAGGATGTTGGCTCTCCATTGAGTGGAATCTTGCTTTAAGGCAGATATAGACACTGGATTCAAATTTTCCAATGACTGATCCTTATATCGATCGAGATATGTATCAAAGACTGAGATGGTGCTATGATCGTTGAACCCATGCTCATTTGAAAGCATGTTTTTTGTATTGTATGATGGTTCCAAAAGACTGGTTCATTATTGTTCACATTATATAGTGCATCTGGATTGCAGAAGGTATAATGAAAAGCAAAGATGTGGACACCTTAATGGATATTGCACATATCTATGTAAATTTACTTGTAGATCGTTCCTTAATCTAATTGGGAACAAATGGTTGATACAGTTGTTGGGGCCTATTGTAGCGGCTACAACCACCCTCCAAAACTTTTCTTTCACTTGATTTTGGGGCCTCCCTACTAAAGTCTGAGGAGCTTATCTTACACTGCTTGGGTACTTGTGCTTTCTTCAAGCTTTATCTCTTGTTTTACAACTTGTGTTTTCTTACTTTCTTTGTTGTCTAACCACAAGTTGACCATGTGACTTGGTCGCATCTGGTTCTAGCACTGCCTTGATGATTTGCACAACCTTAGAGGGCAATCAACCTTTATCTCAGGAAATGCGCAGTTCAACCTAGTAATGAGCTTTGATTCCATAATCGCGTAGACCCAGCTGGTAGCTTGTCTTCAACTAGGAAAGTGCGTAGAGCATGAGAGGTAGCTAGAGCCACTCAGCCCAAGAATTGTGCAAAATAATTCCCTCAACTATTGTCTGATGCATGTGTCGATGAGCTACCCAGTTCTCCCCAACACTGCGCAATTTCTCCTTGCATGAATAGTAGCCTTTCCCAAAAAAGAAAAAAAAAAGCATCCCTAAAAAATAGGGATTTATTTTTAGAAGTTAGAGTTACACTTGAGTTAATTTTAGAAATTGTCGCCACTTGTCACTTTTTCCTAGACTTTTGGCCTTCGCGTCGTAAACCATAAATCGATCAAATATATTTAATGGACACTGCCATAGATCATTTTCAATCTTGGAGCTTTGGCATTCCCGATGCATCTAGGAACCTTCGACACAGTCGGCACAACCTTTCCGCGTAAGTCTTTCTTTTCTTATCTTTTGCAGCTTTTTTTGTCGCTTTTGTTTCCTTGGCTTGTGAGGTTCTTGTTTTACTCATGTATTGAATGATTGTTGGCATTTTGATTTGTTTTAGCTTGTAGAAGTGATGTTTTAAGTTTTGCATTACCTTTCCTAAGTGTTGCATGCATAACTTGGTTTCTATGCTAATGGTCACTGTTGCGGTGACTCTTCCCATAAGCTTCGTTGTTCTTCAGTTTGACTTATTCTCAAAAAAAAATTAATGCATGCATCATTATTCACTTATATCTGCACCCACCATCGCTCACTCATTCAAATCTTCTTGTTTTCATGTTTCCCTTAGGTAGATATGGGCTGCCTTGGCCCAGATGTAGCTCTTCCTGGCATGCGCTGCACATTTCTGGATCTCAAGGCTCTACTTTCGCTCCATAAATTACACAAATACTGCTAGTGACTGGATCTGACTGCACTCTGCGTAGTTCCAGGAGGCAGTCCTAGTGTCTTGCCCATTGGGATTGAGGAACGCGCAATCGAAGCCAACATCAAAGTTAGACTGAATTGTTCATTGCGTAGTTCTAGTCATCAGTAAGCCACATTGGAATGTGCATTGTGCAATTCCATTCATCATCACCTCTCACTGGCAACTAGGACTGTGTAATGTGAAGATCTAGTTGACCGTCCATCACCTTTGAGACCCAGATTTATGCAATCTTACCCAACAGTTGCCTAGTTTGTTGCATGATCGGTCCTTGACATTCTTTTTTATTTCAAGCTAACATTTTCATTCCATGAGTGTATGCTCTATCTCCAGCTACAACATTTGTTGAGCAACCTATCAGCAATATAGGTAACATGGCTTCCAAGAGAGGTGGATTAAAGGATACTATAGAGAGCAGCACTGGAGATGTAGTTGAGCAGGTGTCAATGAACTTGCCAGTCTATCTAGATACACAGATGTTCATAGAGAAGGGCATGAAGATTACATGGCAAGAAATTAAGGACATATTTACAGGCAGCTTCAAGGAAGATCTGGAAGATCGACAGGTCCATTTCATCATCCACAAGTCAGGCTTGTAAAAGGTTACATGCAAATCCCCTGCCTTCCCATGTGCGGACATCATTCACTGGATTATCTCACATACCGATCCCAAAACAATGACATTGACTAGTGCCAGTGGAACACATCTTACTATCTTTAGGACAGAAAACTATCATCAGATGTATCACTTACCACAGTCAGTGAACCTCATGGATGCACTCTTCTATACTCCCAACAACAACATGAACACTAGAGACATCATGAAGCATTGGGTAAAAGAGCCATCCAAGTTCAGGTCAACACCCAATCAAGTCTACAAGACTAAGTCACTCAGAAAGGCCTACCAACTCTTGATCATCTTTTCATATTGCGTGAACGGTCAAGAGAGCACAGAGACCTTTCCACATAATTGGGTGGTTGTGCTAGATCAGTTGGAAAATGAAGGAAGGCCACTCAACTAGTCAGATATGTTGGCTCTTCAGCTGAAGGTGCATGTAACTAATGCCCGAAATCTACCTAAGGATGAGCAAGTGATATTCTATATGCTCCCATACCTACTTGATGCAATATGTGCCCAGCATCACTTTCCTGGCATGGGTTGGACATGGACACCATCAGAGGATGTTGTGAACATTTATTATAAGTTTCTTTCTGAGTGCATTTACCGAGGAGTCATGGCAAGGCTATCTAACCACTTCATCATCCCGATTTATAAGATGATATATTAGCAAGATCCACCTTGCATGTCCGAAGAAGCGATGCAGACATTTCTTAACATTGTAGATTGGCATACCTCACCTAGTGGCGCCTTCATCAGGATGTTTGGTGAAGAGAAGCCTCTGCATGTGCTACCAAGGTTTGCTATGAATAAGTTGGTCATACAAAAGGTTGCATGTCACATCTCCATAGGGTTATCAGTAGGACTACATAGGAGGAAGAAGGCACCATGGCATGCTCTTCCTTTGCATATTGGATTGTACAAGATCCAGAGCTTGAAGGATGCGGATGCCAAGGCCGAGGACTTAAAGAAGTTTGAGTTTGGCACCAAGTATTTCAATCCATATAATCACCACTACATATGCAAGAACCACATTGTGAAGGTGTATTATCCATGGATCCATGGGGAATGTCATTGACCAGAGGAGGACCCTTGGAGGTATTGCTACAACTCCACTAAGCTCAATGAACCAGTCAATATGGCTATGGAATGGAAAGTAGTTATGCAAGGAGTAGCACCACAAGAAGCAGCAACAATAACAGAAGTGGCAGCAAACCAGGACAGGAAAAAGGCAAGAGGAATATTGTCGAAAACCCAGAGGCTAAGAAAAGCTACAAGTTTAGAGAATATCCTCTTGTTGAGAAAGTAGCTTTGGAAATAGAGACATGGAGGTGACAGCATGGAAGGAGAGTAGAACAAAGGAAGAGAGAAAAGAAAAGGTTGGAGGATGTAGAGATAAAGTTACAGTAAACAAAGAAGAAGTTGAAAGAAGAATAGGTGCTAAGAAAGAGAGAGAGGGAAGAGAAGCAAAAACAAGAAGAAGAAGAAAGGCAAGGCATATTGACAGAGAAAACTACGCCTATACAGGATGAGAACTCAAAGTAGCAAACTGATGAAGAAGAGGGTGAGCAGGTGCAAGTTCGGGAACATGCTCAGCAAATTGAGAAAATGGTTGAAGCAATAGACATGGAGTTGGAACAGGAGCCACAGGAACAAGATACCAACCTGATGATGAGAACATCCGTGGTCACACCTCAGTCTCCACCGCCTCCAAAATCAGAACTAGTCCCGAGCGAGCAAGGAGATTTTGTTCTCCTTGATGATGATCCGTGGGGGTGTGAAATCTATCATTTGATGAGTCACAAAAAAGGATTGTATAATCAGAAAGAAATCAGCTCTTGGATGATCACACATCACCTGCACACATAGAGGAAAGGTTGATTATGTTAGATGTTAGAAGACATCCAGATGTCATGGCCGATGCTTCTAGCGCTTATGCAGAAGCCACGAGTTCAACGGCCAAGTTCTTGTTAGTAGAGAATGATCAGATGGAAAAGGACTTGCAGGAGGCTAAGCAGAGGATAGAATAGTCCACAAGATCTTCTATGGCAGAAATGAGAAAAGTGATACTTGTTGAAGTATCGACTCTTAAGACCACCATGCAGAAATTGTATGATAGACTTGTCACTGTGCACAAGGTGATTTTCCATCTATATAGTTTTCAGCAATAGTGCATGAATATTTTCCAAACTCTCAAACACATCCACAATGTTATTATGCATGTACAAGAATGGGCAATGAGGTACAAGGGAACGCCCCTTTACTTGGATAATATAATGAATTTTCAGGTAGAGCTAGACAAAGCACAGATTTGTATGTTGATCCAGAACTATGAGCAACTCCCTCCGCTCATCACTGGCATTGAAGCTTCCTATGCATGGTTGTTCAAGAGTGTGTATGTCATAGTGAGGACACACATGATCCCTTCAATTAGATCCCTAACTCAAGCCATGAAGAAGAACCAAGTATTGTTGGATGTCGACAAGTAGATGGAGAAGTTGATGCAAGAAGTCACCAACGATGACTTGCAGTTGAGCGCATAAAACATACAGAAGTACATCAATGGTCTAGCCACACTCAGGACAATGTTGTATAAGCTCCAAGATGAGCTGGACAAAGGTTCTAGAACCATAAGACCAAAATCCATGGAGGCAAGAGTCTGTTTCCAAAAGGACATCACTAAACAGTATGAGGACACAATAGCGTAGTACCAAGCTTGGTATCAGTTCGTCACCAAAGACCATAAAGAGGATGTTTCTGAGTTGGTCTTTCCCCAAGC
This sequence comes from Pinus taeda, assembly GCA_000404065.3. Classification (NCBI taxonomy): domain Eukaryota; kingdom Viridiplantae; phylum Streptophyta; class Pinopsida; order Pinales; family Pinaceae; genus Pinus; species Pinus taeda. The sequence continues at coordinate 126,406 of APFE030226074.1, read as the reverse complement.
TTTTGAGTAATGGTGTTGTCTTGTTAGGCTAACTCAAGCCTATTTTGTCCCAAGTGTCATTAGTGGAATTTGAACAGTCACTATGTAATGTAAAGAGTTATTTGTAAAGGAGTTGAAGAGTCATGAGGGTAGTCAAAGAGTCAAAGGGGAATGTTAAGTGTCATCCCACCCTTTTTTATATATAAAACCTCATAACTCATAGTACAAGATTTTGGGAGTGACGCTTTTGGCTAGGCATTGCTTAGAGAAGGCTTGGAGAGTATTGTGACAAACCTTGGCTTCTCCACAACGTAGAGTGGTACATCTCTTTGGAGGAGCAGGAGGTATTGGTTGTAATGTTCCACTATTGGGGTTTGTGGCTATCAATGGTGTATGTATGGATGTAACTTTCACTTAATAATCTAATCGAGCCAGCACATTTTCATGCATATGTTGTTATTGTAGTTCGACTATTCTGGTTACTTTAGCAATGTATGTTATTTAACTTATGCATTTGTGTATGAACTATTTTTTATGCAATTGTATGAATATTTTTGAAGATGTGTTGTTATATTAACCCGTCACCTTGGATTATGGACTATACTACTTCAATATTATGATGTCATTCTTCTCGTGTGTTCCTTTCAAGTTGTGTACTATTATAGGCTTCTAACGGACACACTTTCTTTTCTCCTCCATGTGTTGGAACCCCCATGCATCTCACATAACTCACTGCAAGTTCACACACTTTCTTCCGAAAAAGTTATCAAACTTACCTCTGCGCACTACCACGGTCAAGGCACTACTTTACTACCCACTACTAGGACTCCTACTCCAAACTCTTTGAGGTTTAGTTGGGACTTCTTACCAGGGAGATCCCCTCACATGTTGGTGGGTCTAGCACCGTCAAAATTTATGGCGCTAGGAGGGTCAGATGACCAGTTGAGCCCTCAAATTCTATTTTGAATCTCTGCACATCATTCATGACTTACATTACAATCTCAACTCTGGCATGGTTTTCTCATGTACATGATTTTGAAGTGTTAGAAGATCTCATCAATGACTTGTCATGGCTCAAGTACAATGGTGAAGGCGGAATAGCCCTGCTAAGACACATAGTTACCTTCTTAGGCTTTTGTGAAACGAATGAAGTCCCCTCGAACGACGTTACCTGTGGGTTGTTCGCTTACACATTTGAGGGGCATGTTGAGCAATGGTGTCACACATTTCCCACAACCTCTATTCACTCTTTTAATCATATGATTAGAGAGTTAGGCAGTGCTTTCTTCTATTATGACCGTAAAGCACTTAATCAAAAAATTATGGAATTACGTAAAGCATCTAATGAATCTAGTGCGCAATGTTGGGATTGCTTATGTATCTTTCTTTTCAAATCCCTAAATATGAAATTGATTGGAACTTTCTCAAAGAAAGACTTTAGTATCTTCTTCATGTATCTAAAAATTCAGATGAATTAGAATCATTCGATCCTCTCCCATCATACCTCAGTGTTAGAGCTTAAAAATCTAAGACAGACAAGCTTGTTGTTATAAGTGACCCTCCATCCTCTTCTCATCAAACAACTCTATCTCCATAGGATGAGCTGGGAGAAGTTGTGAACCAATTTGTTGAACTTTCACCTCCTCCCACCCCACTTCCTCTAGATATTTGCACAGATTTGCACTACAACCCTGATGGTTATCACGTGATCTCATTTTCTCAACCTTCATCCTCTAGTTCCTATGATCCTTGGATTTTACTGTGTTGTGTTCACCCGTTCCAGACTCCACATCTGATGTTCATGAGGATCGAGTTGTTGACAGAGTTGGTGTTTAGCATCCAACCTACATTATCATTTTTTTATGAGTGTGTGTGATAATCTAAAGAAGAACAGACGGTGAAGGATGAAATTCTTATATCTACACCTCATCTTCTTTATCCTGACATCTTGTATGATCATGCCATTTCTAATTTTTCTTGTCAAAATTCATACCCGGATGTTTCTACGTCTGATCATTCACAGGACACACAGGACGTCAATTCATCATTTGATTGTGGAGACGACAAATATTTATTTTCAAATCCACCCAATCTGTCATCTTTTCTTTATGGAAATTCAGAGGATCATAAATTATGTTTCTCATTAACCCCTCTGTATGATTCATCAGATCATGAGGATGTCGATGCACATCTCGAATTTTATGATTGTGGTTTTCATGATCTCTTTATTCATTCATTTGATCATGATTCTAATTCACTTACTATTGATCTTTCTAAGCCACCAATATTCGATGATACATCTTCTGATGAAGTGGAGACCCCTCAAGCTATCGAGGCACTTCAACCTAAGTTGATGGTTATATCAGGTTCTTGGAGCCCTGATGTCAGTTCCACTTCCAATCAGAAATATATTAAATCACCCCAGGCTCCTCATCACTCTCTTGTTTGCATTGAAAATAAACCTCATCTAGAAATTTCACATCCTCCTCCAGAATCACACGATCCTATCGCTCATGCATTGAAGGATTCATATGTAGCAAGTCATGTTGTGAAACGAAAGTTCTCTTCTTTCTGCATGTTTGCTCATGTGTCAAGGTCAAAATAGTGTACATGCATGTCATCTGCGCACAATGTGATGCAACGCCATGGTACATCTACATAGTGTTTGTCATGTGCTTTTACTCTTTTCTTTTCTTTGGACGCATTCAAACTTCGAGCATGTAGGTTTTCATTGATATATCTTTCTTGTTTTCTAGCTTTCCTGAATATATTTCTTGCCAACCATGGATTCACTTACATGGGCCAACCAATGCGTCCGTGGTTGCATTGGAAATATCACTTCACATGAGTAGGCCCATGCACTATTTAGATTAGGAGTAAGAGTAGTGTTTTCTTTCTTTTTTTCTTTTTCTTTCTTATTTTTCTTTCACTTTACTTGTCCTTTTCTTCTTTGTTGGTTTATGCACCCATAGGATTAGCTTCCCATGAAACCATGTTTTGCGTCCCTAGACAAGCAGGGTGAAATACAAGAGGACTTGTACAACTATCAACATTTGGTTATTTGTCTATTCCCTCTCTTTGTGAAATTCTCGTGTTATTTTAGTCAATGATACCCTGATCGAAAATACATTCCTTTCAGAGTGAGTCTTGGTGAAGTCACAATACTTGCACTTTTAACTAGTACCACCTACTCTAATCGGTTTTCTATTTTCGGGTAAGCCTTGTCAACTCAGTAAAGTAGAGTAATGTGAGGGGGGAAACCTTAACAAGTATGTTAGAGGTATATATAACATCCTTCTCTGAAGGGACAACCTCTTATGCTCTCAATAAGTCAGGATCCGTCTTCTGCCTCATGAAATAAATAAGTGTTTATGCGCAGTTCTTCGAAAAATAAAAATAAAAATGAAAAAATAAAATAAATGAGAAATAAGAGAAAGGCTTCTTGCATAGAGAGGTGAAGCAAGTAACCCCGCTGGGGTACTGACCAGGCTTCCTAGGAGTGGAGAAATTCTTGTGTCCTTTAAGTGACTATGTTAGGGTACTATCCAAGCCTACTCGCAGTGGAGCAACACCATAGATGAAACTTAAAATCTAACAGTCTATATTACTTGTGCATCAATATACCCCTCATCCCCAATCGAAATAGCTTAGTTGACTTAGCTTGGTATGTGTGCTAAAATATCAAGAGAATGGTAGGGACTATATCTTTAAATCAAGCTAGTGTAGGAACCATGATGATCAAAGAATTGAACAATACTTTCGAAGTAGTTAGACTTTCTTTACATGAGACAATGTCCATACAGAGAGTCGGAGTTATACCAATGTGTTGCCAATGTTGTAGTGGCTACAACCACTCTCTAAAATTTTTCCTTCGCTTTGTTTTGGAGACTTCCTACAAAAATCTCAACAACTTGTCTTACACTACCCATGTACTTGTGCTTTCATCGAGTTTTATCTTTCATTTTACAACTTTTTTTTGCTTACTTTCTTTGTTATCTAACCAAAAGCTGACCCCATGACTTGGTTGCATTCGGTTCTAGAATTGCCTTGAAGATTTACGCAATCCTAGAGGGAAACGAGCCTTGCTCTCAGGAAATGTGCAGTTCAACCCAACAATGAGCTTCGACTCTACAATTGAGCAAACCCATTTGGCATCTTCTCTTCAGCTGGGAAACTGCACAAAGCATGAGAGTCAGCCATAGCCACTCAGTCCAGGAATTATGCAGAAGCATTCCCTCACATGTTATCTGATGAATGTGTCGGTGAGCTACCCAGTTCTCCCCAGAACTACGCAATTTTCCCATGCATGCATGGAAGCCTTTCCTGAAAAAGAAAAAAAAAAAGAAAAAAAGTGAAAAATCATCCCTAAAAAATAGGGATCTATTTTTAGCAGTTGAAGTTACACTTGAGTTGATTTTACAAACTGTCGTCCCTTGTCGCTTTTTCCTAGATTTTGGCCTTTGCGTCATAAACCCTAAATCGATCAAATCTATTTAATGGACACCGCCACAGCTCATTAGTACATTAAATCTTGGAGCTTTGGAATTCCCAAGGCATCTAAGAACCTTTGACATAGTCAGCATAGATTTTTTAGGTAAGTCTTTCTCTTCTTATCTTTTGCAGCTTTTTATGTCACGTTTGTTTCCTTAGCTTGTGAGAGTTTTGTTTTGCCCATTTTATTGAACAAATGTTGGTGTTTTGATTTGTTTTATCTTGTAGAAGTGTTGTTTTAACTTTTTCATTTCCATTCCTAAGTGTCACATGCGTAACCCATTTTTCGCACTAATGGTCGTCATTTTGGCGACTCTCCCAATAAGCTTCATTGTTCTTCTGTTTGATTGATTCCTACATTTGTTTTGATTGCATGCATCACTATTCACTCAAATATGCACCCACCATCACTCACTCATTCATATCTGCTTGTTTTCATGTTGCCCTTGTGTAGATCTAGGTGGCCTTGGCCCGGATCTAGCTCTTCCCGACATGCACTGGGAATTTATGAATCTCAAGGCTTTGTCTTGGCTATAGAAATTGTGCAGACGTTGCCATTGACTGGCTCCGATTGCGCACTGTGCATTTTCAAGTGCTGGTCCTGGAGTCTTGCCAACTAGAATTGCGCAATACGCAGTCCCATCCAACATCAAAGCCATACTAAATTGTGCATTGCATAGTTCTAGTCATGAGGAAGCCACACTACATTGCGCATTGCATAGTTCCAGTCATCATCACATCTCACTGCCAGATGGAACTGTGCAATGTGCAGATCCAACTAACAGTCCCTCACCTTTGAGACCCATATTTGCGCAATCTTGCCTAGCAGTTTCCCAGTTTGTTGCATGATCGGTCCATGAAGTTATTTTTTATTTCAAGCTAACATTTGCATGCCATGAGTGTCCACTTCATCTCCAGGTACAACAGTTGATGAGCAGCTTATCAAAAGTACAAGTAACATGGCTTCTAAGAGAGTTGGATCAAAGGATACTATAGAGAGCAGCACTGGAGATGTAGTTGAATAGGTTAAAATGAACTTTCCAATCTATGCAGATACACAGTTGTTTATGGAGAAGGACATGAAGATTGCATGGAAAGAAATTAAGGACATATTTGCAGGTGCCTTCAAGGAAGATTTCGAAGATTGATAGGTCTATGTTAACATCCATAAGTCGGGTTGGTACAAGGTTGCATGTAGGTACCCCGCTAATCCAGGAGGATCTTTTTAGTCGAGTGTATCCAGAGTTCAGTTCATCTTTAGCTTCATCAGCTTGCCAGCATGGTCTTCAATTTTATTCATGATGGATGTGTTCCAAATTGTCGATATGATGTTTGTAATGGTGTGTGTCAATTCATGACATAATGGTGATGTAAAGGTTATGTCCTAAAGGTCTAAAGGTGCTAAAGTCTTAAACCTAGACCTAAGTTCTAAATACCTAATGAAAACACTATGTAATAAACATACATTACAAAACCTATGGTAAAACCCACTCTCGAACCATATGTTATAAAACCATACAGTCTAACCGCGGAGTTGACCGTGTGAAGGTTTTAACCATCTAAGATGTCAGGACATGTGAGCAATTGGAGTGCAACAGTTCGAAGTTTACCATGAAGGATAATCCACCAGGTTAGAGTCGCAACCATTGGAGGGGATGTGTTGTCACATGCAATTGGAGCGGAACGATCGACAACTGACCACCGGATGTCTGCCTATGGTTAGACCCTGACTAATGACATATTCACAGTCGGGCCTTCCACACTGTCAATTGACCGCCATATCCAAAGTCTATTTTGGGTTTTTTGTTACAATTTGTGTTATTTTAATATACCTACCATGTAACTAATGCCTAATGTCACAATGTGACAAGGCTGAGGCCAATAAACACTTAATGCAACACATTCATGCCTAACTTAGCCTGAGAGAGTTTGAATGAACCTAAGGATTTATAAATTCAGCCTTTTGTTCATGAAGAAAGGGAATTAGAGTGATTTTGAGACTTGTATGTAGATGCTGAGCTAGAGAGGCAATCATTGTTTCCAATGTATCTTGGCTGTCTAGAAGCGGAATTGGGAAATGAGACAAGCGTTGGAAAGATAGGAAAGAGAGATTTCTATTGACAGAGACCAGAAGTGCCTGTGTGCACATTCAGTCTAGTGTTTTTGCTATGTAAAAGGCCTCTTTCGATCAATCCTAATAATGCAGGCACCCATCTTGAAAGCAGACCCGGAGATGTAGTCCATCACGAACGAATTCCATAATCAATGTTTGTTGTCTTCTATCTCTTTTTTTGCTAAAAATTCATGCTTAATTATGTTTATTAAGTTCTTGATTAAGTATTGAATCAACTACTTTCCTTCAGTCTTCCACATTCAACATATAAGTTTAATGATTAATTCATTGTTGGCAATTAATCAATTCTACTTCAGTTTTATTTTATGATCAATATCAGATCATATAATTTGGTATCAGAGTAGGTTGTGTTTTGTAAAAAAATTTCCAGTGAATGTGAACCAGGTCTAAGTCGTGACGTGGAGAAGGAACACTTGAGGAGTTTGATCCAGAGATTGGAAAGCCAAAATTTGCTTATAAATCGACAATGACAAGATCTGATGCAGGTGAAACTCCTGAAGAGAAGATGAGCGAGGAATAGTTTCAGAAGGTGTTTTTGAGCATGCATTGGATGTTGGAAAAACTCTATGAAGATAAGAAGGTGATAAATTCAGCTTCTTCTTCAAAGACATCGAAGAAGGACAAGGGAAAAGGCAAGGATGATAAACCTCCTTCTCCTCCATCATCTCCATCATCATATTCTTCATCTTCTTCTTCCAGTTATGATTCTAAAACAAAAAATAAGCCTAAGAAATCATCACTTTTGAAACTTGATGTAAAATTTGAGCTACCTATTTATGATGGTGAAATTAATCCTGAAAAGTTAGATAACTAGATTAAGTAGTTAGAAGCGTATTCTCATATTCATAACATTTATGATGAAAAGACAAAAATTCAGTTAGCTAAACTTAGAATGGGGGGAACAACTTTAATCTGGTGGGAAAGTAAAACTCAAATAGATGTAAAGTGGAAAGGTAAAGTCATCTCTTCATGTTCTAAGTTTTTAAAAGCTCTCAAGAAACAATTCTATCCTTTGGGATACATGTAGCAAGTTGTTATTGATTGACAACATTTGAGGCAAGGTAAAGGGTAGAATGTTCAGGAGTTTACTCAGGAGTTTAGGAAGAAATATTTAGCGCTTGGTATTCCATTGGATACACATGAAACTTTATTAAAATACATTGGCAATTTACATTCATATTTATGGCATACATTGTTAATGTTTAATCCTGATCACTTTGATGAAGTGTGTGTTCAATCCATACATATTGAATCAGATGGTAGACCTTTCAAGTTTTCACTGAAAACATCCAAGCAGTTGGAAATCAAGGATTCCAAAGACAGCAAGAGGAAGAGCAATTTGAAGGGAAAGAGATCAACGACAGCTCAAAAGGAAAGTGAAAGACCTACTTGTACTCATTTCCAAAGGATTAGAAATGATGAATCCAATGTTGAGATTTTCTGTTAATTAAATTTGGAAAGAATCTCATGAATGTGACAACAATAGGATTTGTTGCTAAATTAGCTTCATTTATTCATGATGAGGAGTTATTGCATCCTATATTTGTTGTGAGTGAATTTACAATTCAGTTTTCCACTCCCAGCTATAAAAATGTAAGCCCGTAGAGGATATGTGTGATGAGAAGGTGTGAGGAATTCTGTTATTGTAATCTCCTGTTGACTAATAAGATTGTCGATGCCTCTGTTTGGTGGATGTAGCCCAGATTGGTTGGGTGAACCATGTTAAAATCTCTGTGTTTTTCATGCTTGAATGTTGTGTGTTTTATTTGTTTTAAGTTTTTGCTGTGTTATCTCTAACACTTGGTATCAAAGCAGGTTGAGCTACCTGTTGCAGTGATTCAATCTAACAACATTTTCAAAGATACTCGATGGTGTAATCCAAGGCACTCTGAACGTTCTGAAGTCATGTAAGAGAGCACAATGCGTGCGGCGTGTCGTGTTCACTTATTGATGAATCCTGTTGGACTTCACTGTAAATCATCAGGCACACAAAGGACAATGGTTGGTACTACACAGAGGCGAAAAAACTTGTAGAGAAAGTTGTGTTGCAGTTTGGAAAGGAAAACCCTCCTCTTGCTGTGTTCAGCATTGTGCTGCCGATTGTTGCGGGTCCTTACATGACGAGCACAGCCCCTTCAAGAATACATATGGCATTGTGTATGATTACACGTTGAAGTGAGATCTACGTATGGAAGACCGGAGTTATGCAAAGCGGAGTTTGGAGAAGTTGTTAACTGGTGTTGAGCTGAAGCAGTGGTGAAAGGTGAACTGGATGGTGATTTCACGGTGATCTCTGGTTGGTTAAGGCTGCGTTAAATGAAGCATTGACTGATGAATTTGCAGCGGTGAAAGGTAGTTGCACAGTGTCTTCAAGTTTTTTTTTCTTTTACATCGATTATTAAAATGTCGTTGAACCGTTGAAAAAAAATGATATTTGGTTTAGAATGTTTTGAAATGGGTTTAAAAAAAAAACGATTTCAAATGGGTATCCTTTTGTACATTAAAAAAAGGTTGATTTGGATAGTAAATATCTCTGTTTATAATTGCAAGAGGAGAGAGGAAAGGATGAGAGCGCGCGTTGGCGTTTCGAAGAGTTAGGGTTTCTCCTGACAGGAAGCCTGCGGCGGCAGAGCTCCTGCTCTGCATCTTCAGAACCGTTCACCGCTGCCAGTACTCCAGGACGTAGGAAGATCAGGCGGACCAAATGATACCCCTACAGGGGGATGGGGCAGTGCTTCAGCCCGTCGATGGAAGCCAACAAGGACCAGAAGGTAATGCAAATCCAGACTCAGCCAATCAAGGAAAACCCGCACAGGAATCACAGACAGACGTCGATCCTCAAGGCTCAAATGAAAATCAAAAGGTTAGTTCGTCCACCTGTAAACCCGTTGCCACTCATAGGCCAGAAGTTGAACTGCCTAGTGAAAGAATAAATGGAAGAATACAATACATGCATGATCATGCACTCATAGGGAAATTTCTGGGCTTCTGGCCAAACGAAAGAGCTCTAAGAGGTTGGATAAATCATAAATGGAAGCCAAAGGGAGAAATAACCCTTCTCCTAGGGCCCAAAGGTTTCTTTACAGCTATTTTCAACTGCTTGGAAGACAGGAATAGAGTATTTGATGGAGGGCCTTACTTTTTTAACTCTGCTGGGCTCTATCTCAGAGAATGGGTAGCACGCCTCAATCCAGATAATGAAGACCTTAGCTATGCGCCTGTCTGGATCCGTCTCTACTCGCTGCCATGGGAATATTGGGATGAATATTCTCTAAAGTCCATTGGATCAATGATAGGAGATTTCATTAAAGTTGCTGAAGAAACCAAAACGGTGAAACCCACCACATTTGTCTCCTACGCTCGGATCTGTGTTTACATGGATCTAAAGCAACCTCTGCCGGACACTGTCAGACTTTTCCATGAGGATCATGACTGGGTCCAAGTGATTGATTATGAACAAGTACCCTTTCGATGCAGAAAATGTCATGCGATTGCCCATTTATTCCGAGATTGTCCCCTGAATAAGAAAGAAGCAACACCACTGAATCCCGAATCCCACCAATAGAATGGCTTCACTAAAGTGACCAACCGCAGACGAAGCAACAAGAAGCCGAATGCTCCTCCAAAATCTTCACCAGGGGAGAACCAAAACTCTTCTACCAGCAATAGTTTTGAGGCGCTAGCAAAAATGACATCGCCAGATGAACTCAGCAAGGAAAAGACAACTCACGAGACATCAGCGCCAGAGAAATCAAGCCCGTCTCAGCAAAGTGAAAAAAACCCACAGATCTCCGATCCCGGAAGCAACCCAGACATGGATATCGACAAACCTTTGCAGAGTAAAGACAAAGGGAAGGAGGTAGAAGAACACTTGCAAGAAACTCAACCCATGGAAGATGACAGTGATACAATTGATATTGGGGAACTGGATCTAATAGGAATGGAACAAGCTTGCAAACTAGGGAACTTTGAAAAAATCCAAGAAACACAAGTTGACAATTTGGTGGAAATATTAAGCAAGGCGCAAAAGAAGTACTCCCTTGGAATACAAACTGGAAGCAAATGGGATGGAAAATTTGCTTTTAAAGACAGTAAAAAAAGAGGCAGGAAAACAGAGTTGGAAAGAACTATCAAGCTTGGAGCAATTCTAGTAGGGTCTGGCAGATATGCCAAACTTACTAAGTCCTTCAACACCAACCTCAACCCTTCCCAATGAAGTTAATCTCTTGGAACATAAGAGGGCTCAATAGCCCCAGGAAAAGTAAACTCCTAAAAAACTTGATCATGGAAGAACAACCAGCAATCTTATTTCTTCAAGAAACTAAATGCTCTCTAAACTTTATAGAAAGAGCAGTGGCTAAAGCATGGGCGGGAGGCCAAGTGACAGCAGTGGAAGCGCAAGGAGCCTCAGGAGGACTTGCAATTCTATGGGATGCCAGAAATATTCAGTTAACTAATATTCATGCTAATAAAAGCTTCATTCAGGCCAGTTTTCATCTCATAGGTACCAACATTCATGGACATTTAACGAATGTCTATTTTCCCCAAGAAACGCAGCAGAAAGCAGCAATTCTACATACAATAGCAAGGCTCAATCAGGACAGACAGCATCCGTTGTGGGTAACAGGAGGTGACTTTAACATGATAGCTAACTCAGAGGAAAAGATAGGAGGACGCTGCAGACCCAACAAGGATGGATCACTTCTAAAGGACTTCATTCAGAGAAACTGGCTTATAGATCTTCCTACAGCTAATGGCCTTTATACTTGGACGAACAAAAGGATTATTCCCATGCAGATTGCATCACGTCTGGAAAGGTTCTTGATCTCTGACAATGCTATCCATGTGGGAGGCGAATTTACAGCACACATCATCCCTTTCTTAGGTTCAGATCATTGGCCCATAGAAATGATTTGGAATAGACCGGGAAACAGCAAAAAACCTTTCAGATTTGAAGCATTCTGGCTCTCACATCCTGAATTCAAGGATATCATAACTACAACTTGGCAAAACAGCAACCCTACAGAGCAATCCAAAATGGCCAGATTTCAAAAGAAATTGAAGTTCTTAAAAGGAGAAATCAAGAAATGGAATAAGGAAAACTTTGGCAACATCTTTAAGGCAAAGGAATCGATCCTTCAGGATCTCAAATCCATTCAACAAAGATTAATTTTCGAAGGACGAACAGAGGAGCTAGCGCACAAGGAACAAGAACTGGAAAGTAAATTACAGGAACGAGAGCAACAAGAGGAAGTTCTATGGAGACAAAAATCCCGCATCCGATGGCTGAAGGAAGGTGAGAAGAATACCAAGTTCTTCCATAGAACCACAGTGCAACGAAGAATGCACAATCAAATCTCTCAGGTTATCAACGCTCAAGACGACAAACTGGAGACCCAGGAAGATATAGAAAAGGAATTCCTCAATTATTTCAAAGAAATGAGCCAAGAGCCAAATATCAACAGAGATGAGGCTATAAACAACATAACCAGGAATATACCGCGCCTAGTGTCTGAGGAACAAAACTCCCTGCTTCTTAAACCCATCAGTTTACAGGAGGTGGAATCCGCTGCAAAATCTTTAAAAGCTGGTAAAGCTCCAGGCCCCGATGGTTTTTCTTCAAACTTCTTTCATCACTTATGGGAACTAATTAAATGGGAGGTTTGGCAAGTGGTAGAAGAGTCTCGAAGCCTACAATGGATGTATTCAGGCCTCAATGCTACCTTTATTGCCTTAATCCCTAAATCAAAAAACTCCAGCACCCCAGACAAATTCCGGCCCATCGCCCTATGTAATATTATCTACAAGATTATCTCTAAAGTAGTGGCTGTAAGACTAAAACCAATATTGCCAGGCATCATCTCCCCGAAGCAATCAGGGTATGTTGAAGGAAGGCAAATCACTGATGGAATAATTCTTTCGCATGAAATCATACATTCTCTAAAGCTCGCAAAAAAACCAGGTATGCTTCTAAAAATTGATCTTTCCAAAGCTTTTGATAGTATAAGCTGGGATTATATGGAAACAATTTTGAGTGCTTTTGGTTTTGCTCATCCTTGGATCCGATGGATCATGAATATGGTCTCTTCCTCCTTCTTCTCCATTCTGATAAATGGGATTCCTTCTGCCACTTTCCGCCCCTCACGAGGATTGAGGCAAGGCGACCCCCTGTCTCCCTTCTTGTTTATAATTATGGCGGAAGGTCTGGGAAGAAGCCTTCATGCTGCCCTTCATTCCAATGCTCTCAAAGGCATCTCTCTCCATGGCGCGCCCACTGTCTCTCATCAGCAATTCGTAGACGACAATATGATCTTTGGCCACTCTTCTGTTCAAGAAGCTCGATCTCTCAACTCTATGCTTAACATTTTCTCTACTGCCTCAGGTGCTTGCATCAATAGAATCAAGTCTCAGACCTTCTTTTTTAACACCCACCCGACCACACAGCGATCCATAGTGCGAATCTTGGGATTCTCCATTGCTTCCTTACCATCCACTTACCTTGGCACCCCTCTCATTGAGTCTGCTCGGAAACATTCTTCCTGGACAATCCTTTTGGACAAACTAGAAACCAGGCTCCTGCTCTGGACTCACCGCTCCCTAAACATGGCAAGCAGACTTGTGCTCATTAAAGCTGTCTTACAATCCATGCCTCTTTACTTATTTTCTATTCTGGCAGCGCCAAAGTGGGTTCTAAAAGCCATCAAGAAGCTGCAACGTAACTTCTTGTGGGGCAGCTCTGGTCACAATAGGAAGTGGGCGTTAATTAAATGGGAAAAAGCATGCCTCCCAAAGAAAGTGGGAGGAATTGGCCTCAGAGATCCTGAACACAGCAATGCGATCATGGGAGCAAAAATTTGGTGGAAATGGCTAGCGTTCCCAGAAACATTATGGGCAAAATTCTGGTCTGCTAAATATACCAGCAATCTACCTCTTGAGGAACGTATAAGAATGACAGAAACTAGCAAAGGCTCAATCATCTAGGGTTCTGCGATAATGCACAGAAATCTTATACAAAGTCATAGTTTCTGGGAAGTGAAGGACGGTAGCATTGCGCGTTTTTGGATGGATTCTTGGCAACAATCCCCATGTCTCGCCAACGTCATTCAAGGAATCCCTGCACATCAAATGCACCAACAGGAAAAGGTAAACCAATTCTGGCATGATCATGGAGAATCAGATCATAGGATTTGGAGAAAAACCCAAGAGTTGATCCCAAACAGTTCAGAAGATGCCCAACATTCCCTTGCTGAAGAGCTCCAAAAGAGACAAATTCTTAAATTGACCGAGGAGGACAAATTAAGGTGGGGTTATGAAGAGAAAGGAACCTACACGACCAAAGAAGCATACCACATTATTATCAAAGATCAGCTCATCAAGGACAAACTTTGGGAAAAAATATGGAACCCCCCGATCTGGCCAAAAATATCTACATTCCTCTGGCTGCTCTCCCACAACAGGATACTCACCTGGGATAATCTCAGAAAAAGAAAATTCGAAGGACCCTCAATATGCTTTAACTGCAAAATGGAGGAGGAAACAACTGTGCACCTCATGCAACTATGTCCTCTTAGCCGGCAAATGTGGGAGAAAATCACTTTTCGTTGCCAAAAGGAAGGTCACGAGATAGGAAATGTAAATAATACTTTACGAAACTGGCCTCAGCACCCGTTTCAAAGCAGCATCCTAAATTCGCTATGGCAAATAATTCCCGGAATTGTTATGTGGAATCTCTGGAAAGAGAGAAACCGCAGAATCTTCAAAGACCACTCAATGGATGCGCAACAAGTTTGGCAGACTATAGTCATGAATGTACAGGATACTCTATCTATCAAAAGCTGGTCACAGGAGGATTTCCCATCCAACAACAAGGAACAGGCAATTTGGAATAATTGGCAAATTCATTTAAGCTCAACCAACTTCCTTCCAAGAAGTATTAATAAACAGAAGGATATTCCCTCTCACTGGACCCCTCCGCCTCCCAATTCGTTTATGCTCAACTTTGATGGGGATTCCAAGGGCAATCCGGGAGCTACAGGATATGGTGGAGCTATCAGAGATCACAAGGGACAAGTGCTTAAAGTCTTCTTTGGCTCCATTGGCTGGAATAAAAACAACGTCGCTGAACTTGAAGGATTATGGAAAGGTCTCAACATTGCTCAAAAGGATAGATTCTTTCCCCTAATTGTGGAGGGAGACTCTCAAATCTTAATCAACATGGCCATTAAGATTCAACAAGGAACAGAGGCACAGAAGGTTAGTAGGAGCTGGAGAATGGTAGCAAGGCTGGAGCTACTTCAGTTCTGGCTAAGGGATAACAAAGCTGCAACCTTCAATCATATCAGACGCGAAGGAAATAAATTAGCAGATTTCTTAGCTAACATAGGAGCAGAAAGAGGAAAAAACCATTTTGAAGGATCCATTCAAGGCAATGTACCAATGAATGAATGGTACACCTTCCAGGAAATCTCAAAAAAAGATGTTCAGAGGCAGATTCAAGACCACCCGGATGCGGGTGTTAAGGCTTGATTAGAAGTGCCATTACACCCCACGCTCAAGCCACATGTCTTCACGCTCTCGCCAGGTGGTCTCCATGGTTTTTGAACGGGTTCTGGGTGCCAGTACATCCAGGGGCATTAAAGGCCCTTCAAGACAGGAGTATTATCGAGGTTCTGTTGCCAGAGCATTTATCATGGCGCATACAAACTGTGGTTCAGGAATGCGAGCCGGCTCTGGTTTTAATTCTTCGATGGTTCAGGGAATTGTTACGGGAAACTCTGCAAGCGAAATTCCCATCCGCGTAGACATCTCTCACCCAGTGTTCAGGAGGATTGTGCACATAGTTCAGATGAATGTGCAGGGGATTATCTGGCAGCAAACGCTTCAAAGCAACTTCCTTAACGACATTTGCAGGAATCGTAGCAGGTATAGATCAGTTAAGTTTTGTTTGCACAGTTGTGTAGAGATCATCACGCTCCTCATGGCTCCTCGCGGTGGGCATAAGATGCCTCGCAGGGGAGGTCACTCCAGTCAGTCCAGTGGCACTAAACAGAGAGGACAGACCAGCCCGAAGAGGATTTCTCCCTTAGCGTGCGCTTCGCCTCCCTCAGGTGCCTCGACGCCTTCCGAGGATTTGGATATCAATGTTCAAATTGCTACTCTTTGCTACCATCGCCGGACAAACAAACCAGTGGTAAGAGCCCGCATTACAGTCATCTTCGACGAGGAGGATGAGGCGGAGGACAGTAGCAATAATGATTTAGGGGAGAAGATGCCCACCACCTCAGATAATTCTTCCAAGGCTCAGGACACCTCCTACAATCCAGAAGTTCAGAGCCGAATGGAGGGAGATAGCACTGAAGTTTACTCGGCAGAGCAGGAGGAAGCTGCAAAAGAACTTCCCGGTCTCAAACGCAAAGCACCAATGATCTCTGCTGAAGGAACTATGAAGACTCATACGGATTCCCCTGGCAGTGGCTTGAAAATTGAGGAAGAGGAAGACTCGCTGGATTATAAACTTTATCTCAAGCTGCCTCCTGGTTATGACAGCATCGAGGACGTCCCTGATGGAGTCGAAGTTTCTTGGGAGCCAGACCCGGTCCAGGCAGCTGAAGAACGGAAGCAAAGAGTAATGGCTCGCGAAGCTGAGGCGAAGAAAGGCAACAGCAAATGACCACAGACATCTCTGGGGTAAGCCTGTACTCAGGCGAACCGCTTCCTTTTTGTCTTTTGTTCAGTCCAGGCTTGATAGTATGCAATCTCTGAAGCATAGCTGCTATGTAAACTCGGCCCCCTATCACAGATCTCGTGGTCTGGTCTTACTAGTGGGTTTTTGGTCTGTCTTTGTCATGTTTAATTGGTCCAGGTTGGACAAATTTCTGTTCAAGACATTTCTTTTTGGGGTTTTGTTTTCTCTGGCTCTTGCAAGCAGAAATACCAGTTGTAATGAGAATTTCTTGACAGAGAGCTGATCCATGGCTCTCAGAGGTGTATACCTCTTGTAAATATTTTTTTTATCCTTTTTTAATACAATAGTTCAGTCTTTACTTAGCAAAAAAAAAAAAAAGGTTGATTTGAAGTTCTTATAAAGCTATTACGAGATGCCTTTTTTTTTACAAAACAAAAAGAAACGATTTGTATTATATATGATATTATATTTATATCATATTTCGTTTTTTAAATGTTAATATGCCATGATATTATAAGGCAAAGGCATTTTATTGGTGAAGGCATTTTTTAAATAAAAACTAATTTATTAAAAGTTGCAATTGGAGATTTTGTGTGACACAACATGGCAAAAACTCAAAGTGCTCGATTTGAGATCGAGAAGTTCCATGGCAAAAACAGCTTTGAGATCTAGAAAGTGAAGATTTATGATCTATGCGTGCAACAAGGCATTGTGAAGGTGCTACTGGGAAAATCCAAACAACATTACACCATGACAAATGATGAATGGAGTGACTTGGATGAAAGGGCACTAAGTGGCATTCGACTGTGTTTGGCGGATGATGTTTTGTTTAACATCGTGTCAGAAAAAACTGTTGCTGGTTTGTGGACAAAGCTTGAAAATTTGTACATGACAAAATCCTTAACCAATAGGATTCTTCTAAAGCGACAGTTATATAGCTTGCGCATGAAGGAAGGTATGACGATAACTAATCATCTGAATACCTTTAATACTCTCTTGGTGCAGTTAGAAAGTATAGAAGTAAAATTTGAATCAGAAGATAAAGTTGTAACTTTATTATGCTCGCTGCCCGAGTCATGGGAACATTCTTTTACTTCTATAAGTCTTAGTTCATCAAAAACCCTTGAATTTGATGATTTTGTTGGAGCTATGTTGTTTGAAGAAACAAGGAAGAGGTCAAATTTATAAACCTCTACATCAGAAGCAATGATGGTCAGAGTCCGTTCTAAAGAAAGACGCTTCAGTAAGCACAACAACTCGTGTTCAAAATCGAAAGGGAAGAAGAGTAAGGTAAAGTGTTGGTTTTGTGGAAAATCGGGAAATTTCAAGAAGGACTGTTGGAAGAGATGGCAAACATCCAAAGAAGACTCTTCGACGAAGAAGAAAGAAGCAAACATGACAGATACAAGTTCAATATCCATTTAAGGTATGAGTGATGAAGTGTTATCAGTTAGTTCGTCTAATCATGATCAACATTGGTTGTTAGATTCTGGTGTGTCAAATCACATGTGCATTCATAGAGAATGGTTTAAAACTTATAAATCAATCAATGATGGAGTAGTTTACATGGGAAATGATGTCACATGTAACGTTGTGGGAATTGGTAGTATCCAGATTAAAATGTTTGATGGGACAAATAAAATTCTAACTGATGTAAGACATGTACCTGAACTAAGAAAAAATCTCATTTCACTAGGAGTACTAGACACTAATGGATATAAAACCTTTATTCAAGGTGGAGTAATGAAAGTTTATAAAGGAATTTTACTAGTAATGAAAGCAAAGAAGGTTGGAAATCCTTTTCAGTTAGAAGGAAGAACAGAATCAGATCATGCTTCTACAATATCTGAAAACAATAGTAATTCTATTCATTTATGGCATCAAAGGTTGGGCCATATGAGTGAAAGAGGTTTAAATACTTAGCTGATCGTAAGTTACTTCCTAGTTTAAAGTCTGTTAAGTTAGATTTCTGCAAACATTGTATATATGGGAAACAAAGCAAGCAAAAGTTTAAAACTGGAAAACATACTAGTAAGGGAATCCTTGATTATATCCATTCTGATGTTTGGGGTCCTTCTCCTACAACCTCATATGGAGGATCATCATATTTTGTATCTTTTATTGATAATTTCTCTAGAAAAGTGTGGGTCTACATGTTAAAGAAGAAGTATGATGTATTCATAGTTTTCAAAAAGTTTAGAGCATTAGTTGAAAACATCACTGGAAGAACCATTAAATGTTTAAGAACTCACAATGATGGTGAGTTTACTTCAAAGGAATTTGATAATTATTGCAAGGATGTTGGGATCGAAAGACATAAAACCACTGTATATACTCCTCAGCAAAATGGATTTGTTGAACACATGAACATGACTCATTGAGAGAGAGCAAGAAGTATGCTTAGTAATGCCAATTTGTAGAAGGAATTGTGGACAGAAGCGGTTTCTACAGCTTGTTATTTGATAAATCAATCACCATCAACTGCAATAGGATGAAAAATTCCTCAAGAGGTATGGAAAGGTCATACTTGTGATTATTCTAAACTAAAAGTTTTTGGTTGTGATGCATATGCTCTAGTTCCGAAACATCAGCGTTCTAAATTAGATCCTAAATCAAAAAGATATATATTTCATGGATATGGTGATGGGACTAAGGGATACAGATTGTGGGATCCTACTACTCTCAAGATCATCATTAACAGAGATGTTAAATTTAATGAATATTCACTTGAAAATCCAGATGTAGATGATAAATTGAAACAGGATAATGTATCTAAGCTTCAACACATTCAGTTTGAAACCAGTTCAAATACTAATGATAGTCAAGATGAACAAGTTTCAGATGCAGATCATGAACAACTTTCAGATGCAGATCATGAACAAGTTTCAGATGCAGATCATGAACATGTGTTCAGATGCAGATCATGAAGAAGTTCCTACAGATAATAATCAACAAATTGTGTAAGTACCAGAAACATCTTTAAGGAGGTCCACAAGAATCAAATGTCCTCCTAAAAGGTATGATGATGATGTTACTTCAATTGCTTTAACTGCTAATGATGATGAACCTTTGTGCTATCAGGAAGCTGTAGAAGGTTCTAAAAGTGAAAAGTGGAAAGAAGCTATGAAGGACGAGATGATGGCATTAGTCAGGAATGCCACATGGGATCTGGTAGAACTTCCTAAAGACAGAAAAACTATGGGATGTAAATGGGTTTACAAATTGAAAAGGGGTGTTGATGATACAGAGGACAGGTATAAGGCAAGGCTGGCCACAAAAGGTTTTTCTCAGAAAGGAGGCATTGATTTTCATGAGATATTTTCACCAGCTGTAAAAATTGTTTCAATTTGAATTGTGTTAGCATTAGTTGCTTTACTTGATTTAGAATTATAACAACTAGATGTTAAAACTTCATTTTTACATGGAGATTTATATGAGGAGATTTACATGGAGCAACCAAAAGGGTTTGTTCAAAATCACAACAAGAAATTTGTCTGCAAACTCAAGAAATCATTGTATGTTTTGATGCAGTCGCCTCGACAATGGTACAAGAAATTTTATTCTTTCATGATGAGTCAAAACTATATAAGAAGTGAATATGATCATTGTGTTTACTTTAAGAAATTAAGTAATGGCATGTTCATTATCTTAGTGTTGTATGTTGATGATATGCTTTTAGCAATCAAAAGCATAACAGAGATCAACAGGTTAAAGGCTCAGATGGCTAGGACATTTGATATGAAAGATCTAGGAGCAGCAAGACATATTTTGGGCATGGAGATTTTCAGAGACAGGAGCAATGGTAAGTTGTGGCTATCACAAAAGAAGTATATTGAGAAAATACTCTTGAGGTTTGGTATGAACAATCTGTATCCTATTTCAGTCCCTTTAGCTTCCCATTTTAAGCTTTCTTCAAGTTTGTGTCCTAATACAAATGAAGAAAAAGAATATATGTCTCAAATTTCATATGCCAATGTAGTAGGTTTTTTGATGTATCTGATGGTTTGTACTCGACCAGATATTTCACATGCAGTTGGGGTTGCCAGTAGGTATATGGAAAATCCAGGAAAAGAACACTGGTCAGCAATGAAATGGGTGCTTCAGTATCTGAGAGGCACAAGTGATTATTGTATCACTTATAACAGGAGTAGTGAATTTGTTTGCGGATATGTTGATTCCAACTTTGTAGGTGATTTGGATAAGAGAAGGTCAACATCAGGGTATGTCTTTACTCTTGTAGGTGGAGCTATTAGCTGGATGTCAAAGCTACAAAACATTGTGGCTTTATCCACTACTGAAGCAGAATACATAGCTGCTTCACATGCTTGCAAAGAAGCGATTTGGTTGAAAGGTTTGTTTGGTGAGTTCGGTAGGTTACAGGACAACATCAAGTTATTTTTGATAGTCAAAGTGCAATTCATTTGGCTAAGAATCCGGCCAATCATAGTAAATCAAAGCATATACCTATCAGGTACCATTTTGTAAGAGAGGTTATCCCTAAAATGGGAGTCTCTCTTGAAAAAGTGCATACAAAGAAAAACTGTGCAGACATGTTCACGAAACTAGTTTTGTTAGAGAAGCTACATTGGTGTCTGGCTTCTCTTGGCTTGCAGAAAAAGATAAAATAATAATGGAACAAGGTATCAGGCTAATTGTTGTCAAGGTGGAGATTGTTGAGATTTTTTGTTAATTAAATTTGGAAAAAATATCATGAATGTGACAACAATAGGGATTTGTTGCTAAATTAGCTCCATTTTTTCTTGATGAGGAGTTATTGCATCCTATATTTGTTGTGAGTGAATTTAGATTCAGTTTTCTACTCCCAACTATCAAAATGTAAGCCCGTAGAGGATAGGTGTGATGAGAAGGTGTGAGGAATTCTGTTATTGTAATCACCTGTTGAGTAATAAGATTGTCGATGCCTCTGTTTGGTGGAAATAGCCTAGATTGGTTGGGTGAACCACGTTAAAATCTTTGTGTTTTTCATGGTTGAATGTTGTGTGCTTTATTTGTTTTATATTTTCACTGTGTTATCTCTAACATCCAAATGTCGGAAACTTCACCCATAACTCAGACTAAAGAAGTTCCAAAAGAAGAAAGGTGAAAAGAAGGCCAATGCAACGATCCAAAAAGGTCTAGGCTCTGACTCAGGTGATGAAGGTAAAATAACTGCAATGGTTCCGAAAGGTAAAACTTCTGACATTGGTTCAAGTTCTAGTACTTCTACACCTTATTCAAACATAAATCATATGAATGAGGATAAAAGTGTTGAATTATTTCATATAAGGATAACTTCTAAGAACAAGAAAATAGATACATTATTTGATCACGGGTAAATTTAATATCTGAAGATTTAGTTAAGAAATTGGGTTTGGAGACACAGAATCATCCAAGACAATAAATATTAGGTTGGCTAAATAAAGAAACTCATATTAATGTCACATCCTAGTTTTGGTTAAAAATTTTCAGTACAACTAATTACATTGATGAAGTGGATTATTATGTGACTCCAACAGACATATGTGGAGTAGTGCTAGGAAGTCCTTATCTCTATGATCATGATTCAGTGTTTCATAGGAAATAGCATAAATATCACCTTAAGAAAGATGGGATTGAATATATTGTCAGGGCACATAAACTCAAATCACACTTGGATTTTGTTTCAGTTAATCGAATGAAGCGATTAATAAGTTGAAGTAAGAAATATGTACTCATGGTTGTAAAAGAACAACATAAGGATCTACAGGATTTTTTTTCAGGTTGTGAGTCTCAATTTAAAGATAGTTTGCTTAAAGTGGTAGAATATTTTCCAAGTCTATTTAAAGAACCAAAATATCTTCCTCCTAAGCGAGAAATACAACATGAGATACAATTGATGTCTGATGACCCTCTTCCTAATATCAGAATATATCGCATGTTAGTTATAGAGAACGAAGAAATAAAGAAACAAATGTAGGAATTGATTGAGAAAGGTTTTATTCAACCCAGCTCATCTCCATGTGGTCCACCTATAATTTTGGTTCCTAAGAAAGACGATACATGGAAAATGTGTGTCAACTTTAGGGAATTAAACAAAATCACAATAAAAAACAGGTATCCTATTCCCAGGATAGATTATTTATTTGATCAACTGAAAAATGTTGTTTATTCCACTAAATTAGATTTAAGAAGTGGGTATCATCAAATTCACATTGTAGAAAACGACATCTGGAAAACTACATTCAAAACTAGGGAAGGACTATTTGAATGGTTAGTAATGCCTTTTTGTTTCTGTAATGTGCCAGCGACTTTCATGTGGGTTATGAATGATGTATTCCACCCATACATTGATAAATTTGTTATAATCTACTTAGATGATATTCTGATTTTCAGTTCTAGTATGGAATAGCATGTTAGGCATGTTAAATAGGTTTTTTAAGTGTTGCACAGGGAAGAATTGTACCTTAAACTTTCCAAATGGGAGTTTGGGAAAACTTCACTGAATTATCTTGGTTACATAGTTGGAGGTGGAAGTTTGAAAATAGATCCAGCTAAAATCCATGTGATTGTTACATGGCTAAGACCACAGCATGTGATTGAAGTTAGAAGTTTCATAGGTGCAACTCAATATTGGAGGAAATTTATTGCTCAATTTTATTTTATCGCATCACCATTACATGCTTTACTAGGTTCTAAACTTCCCTTTCAGTGGGGAGGAAAACAACAAAGAGATTTTGATACACATAAGCATAAAATTGTCACAACACCAATCTTAGCTTTACTAGATCTTCAACAGCCATTTGAAATTGAAACAGATGCTAGTGGTTTTGCAATTGGTGGAGTCTTACTTCAAAAAGGGAAACCAATTTGTTTTCATTCTGAAACTTTTTCTAAGGCAGTAATGAGTTATCTGACATATGATAAAGAATTGTTTGCTTTGGTTGAAAGTGTTAAGAAATGGAAACATTATTTAATGGGTAAGTAAACATTGTTTCACACAGTTCATCAATGGTTTTAGTACCTTTAGTCTAAAACTAAGTTGAAACAATCTCATCATTACATATGGATGGGATTTCTTCAAAATTTTCACTTAGTAATTAAGTACAAGAAAGGTTTCACAAACAAAGTAGCTGATATGTTGTCTAGACCGTCTTTGAATGCTTCAGTAGTGCTGTAGAATAGTTCTTTAAAACATGAAAGTTATATAGAACAATATAATACAAATATTAATTTCAAAGATATTTATAAATCACTAAATCATGGTTCTCAGGTGGAAGAAATCAATTATCATATTCATGATAGGTTGTTATATCGTCTCGGTAAGTTGTGCATACCACAGGCAGAAAGAGCACATGTCATTCAGAAAGCACGTTCTTCTCGCATTTCAGGACATTTTGGAGTAAGCAAAACAATGGCACAAATTCAAAGGTATTTTTACTGGCCTCATGTGTATGAAACAATTGTTAAGTACATTAAAGGATGTGTGATGTGTTCGACCAGCAAGCCAAGAAATCGAAAGATTGGTTTTTACATACTGCTTTTGGTTCCTTTGCGACCATGGAACAACATTTCCATGGATTTTTTTGGAGGACTTCCTATGTCCAGGAGAGGACATGATTACATGTATGTTGTGGTTGATAGATTAAACAAGATGTGCATTCTTGTTCCATGCAAAAAGAAAGTTACAGATGAATAGATTACAAAGATGTTCTTCGGACAGGTATGGGTTCATTTTAGGTTACCTACTTCCATTATTTTTTATCGAGACACTCGTTTTGTAGGAGATTTTTGGTCCACTTTGTGGGAACTCATGGGCACAAAGCTGAAGAAGAGCACAACTTTTCATCCATAGACCGATGGATAGATAGAAGTGGTGAACAATATAGTCATACATATTCTCTGAGGTTACTACAGTAAACATCCTAAGTTATGGGATGAATCTTTACCTTACGTGCAGCATGCTTACAATCGAGCCTTACATTCTTCAACTAATCGGTTTCCATTTGAAACATGTTTTGGGTATCTACCAAAGTCACCAATGGATTTCATGCTCAGTGAAGAGGATAAAGTGAGCGAACATGATGATGCAAACAAAGCAGTTAAGGTCATTCAACAGATACAACAGATACATGAAGCAGTGTAGGATCAGTTAGAGAGGAGTCAATCCAAGTACAATATGCGTCATGACAAGCATCGCGTCGATCATAATTTTCAAGTCGGCAATCAGGTATGGTTGTATATCAGTAAATACAGGTTGAAAGGAGAAGGTAAGAAACTGAAACCCATTAGGTATGGCCCTTTCAAGATTGTTGAGAATATTGGAAATAATGCATTTTGATTAGATTTACCTCCTTACATGCGTATTTACTTAGTTGTAAATGTAGAAAATTTGAAGTTGTATGAACCTCCGATGATCATGGATCCTGAGGAAGATACACAAATTTCGACTATTGATGATTTAGCACCTGAGTATATGAATGAGTTGCAGGAAGATACCATCTTGGATAGGAAGATTTGATCTTCAATGTGTGGAGATGTTGAATATCATCGAGTGGGACCCAATGCAATCAATTTGAGCAAGGCAAGGTGGATGGATATCGAAAGAGTGAGGGAGTTGTACCCTCACCTAATATCTACTTAAATCAAACTTTTGTGGTCCAAAAGATTTCAAATGGAGAGGATTGATCCAGGAGGATCTTATCAGCCAAGTGTATCTATATAGTTCAGTTCATCTTTAGCTTCGTCAGCTTGCCAGTATGGTCTTCAATTTTATTCATGGTGGGTGTGGTCCAAATTGTCGATATGATGTTTGTAATGGTGTGTGTCAATTCATGACAAAATGATGATGTAAATGTTAAGTCCTAAAGGTATAAAGGTGATAAAGTCTTAAACCTATACCTAAGTTCTAAAGACCTAATGCAAACACTATGTAATAAGCCTACATTACAAAACCTATGCTAAAACCCACTCTCAGACCATATGTTATAAAACCATACAGTCTAATCGTGGACTTGACCGCGTGGAGGTTTTAACCATCAGACACATTAGGACATGTGAGAAGTTGGAGCACAAAAATTCAGAGTTGTCTAAGAAGGATAATCCGCCAGGTTAGAGGTGTAACCCTCAAAGGGGATTTGGTGTCACATGTAACCACAATGGAACCATCGGCAACTGACCACCAGATCTTCGCCTGTGGTTAGACCTCGATTGATCACATATCTAC
Source organism: Pinus taeda (assembly GCA_000404065.3). Lineage (NCBI taxonomy): Eukaryota > Viridiplantae > Streptophyta > Pinopsida > Pinales > Pinaceae > Pinus > Pinus taeda. Next base: position 100,915 of record APFE030226074.1, on the reverse strand, counting down.
AGTGAGGCCTCCTGCATTGTCAGTTGACCACTAGCGGATTGATGTTATCTAAAGTCTGTTTTGGGTTTTTTTGTTATAGTTTGTGCTATTTTAATATACCCACCATATAACTAATGCCTAATGTCACAAAGTGAGAAGGTCGAGGCCAATAAACACTTAATGCAACAAATTCATGCCTAACTTAGCATGAGAGTGTTCGACTGAACCTAAGGAGTTATAAATTCAGCCTTTTGTTCATGAAGAAGGGGAATTAGATTGATTTAGAGACTTGTATGCAGATGTTTAGCCAGAAAGCCAGTTGTTGTTTTCGGTGTATCTTGGCTGTCTAGAGGCAGAATTGAGAACCGATATAGGCGTTGGAAAGCTAAGGGAGAGAGATTTCTATTGAAAGAGACCAAAAGTGCATGTGTGCACATTCATTCTGGTTCTTTTGCAGTCTAAATAACCTCTTTCGATCAATCCTAATAAAGCAGACGCCCATCTTGAAAGTGGACCCAGAGGCATAGTCCATCAGGGATGAACTCTGTAATCAATGTTTCTTGTCTTCTATCTCTATTTTTGCTGCAAATTCATGCTTAATTATGTTCCTTAAGTTCTTGTTAAGGCTTTAATAAACTGTTTTCCTTCAGTCTTTCACATTCAACATATAAGGTTAACGATCAATTCATTGTTGGCAATTAATCAATTTTACTTCAGTTTTAGTTTATGATCAATATCATATCACCCACCTTCCCATATGTGGACATCATTCACTGGATTGTCTCACAGGCCGATCCTGAGATGATGTCATTGAGCAGTGCCAATGGAACATAGCTTGCTACCTTCATGATGGAAATCTATCATTAGATGTATCACTTACCACAGCCGGTGAACCGCATGGATACACTCTTCTATACTCCCAACAACAATGTGAACACTAGAGACATCATGAAGCATTGGGTAAAAGAGCCATCGACGTTCAAATCGACACCCAATCAGGTCTACAAGACTAAGTCACTCAAAAAGGCCTACCAACTATTGTTCATCTTTTCATGTCACTTGTATGGTCAAGAGAGAATGGATAACTTTCCACATAATTGGGTGGTGGTGTTCGATTAGTTGGAAAATGAAGGAAGGTCATTCAACTGGTTGGATATTTTTCCTCTTAAACTAGAAGTGCATGTGAATAATGCATGGAATCCTCCTAAGGATAAGAAAGTGAGATTCTATATGTTTGCATACCTACTTGATGCAATATGTGTCTAGCATCAGTTTCCTGGCATGGGTTGGATATGAACACCATCAAAGGATGTTGTGAACATTTATTGTAATTTTCTTCCGGAGTGTAGTTACCGAGGAGTCATGGCAAGGCTATCTGATGACTTCATCATCCTGATTTACAATATGATCTTTGAGAAGGATCCACCTTGCATGTCCCAAGAAGTGATGCAGGCATTTCTTAACATTGCATATTGGTATGCGTCACCAGGTAGCACCTTCATCGAGATGTTTGGCAAAGATAAGCCTCCACATGTGCTACCAAGGTTTTCCATGGATAAGTTGGTCATGCAATAGATTACATATCACATCTCCACAGGGTTATCAACAGGACTACACAGGAGGAAGAAGGCACCATGGCCTGCTCCTCCTTTACAAATTGGATTGTACGAGATCTTGAGCTTGAAGGATGTCGATGTCAAGGTCAAGCACTTAAAAATGTTTGAGTTTGGCACCAAGGATATTTCAATCCGTATGATCCCAAGTGCATATGAAACAACCACTTTGTGAAGGTGTATTATCCATGGATCTACATGGCATCTCATTGGCCAGAGGAGGACCCTTGGAGGTATTGCTACAACTCCTTGAAGCTCAATGAACCAGTCAGCCTGGCTATAGAATTGAAAGTAGCTCTGCAAGTAGTAGAACCATAGGAAGCAACAACAACAGCAACAGTGAGTAGAAAATCGGCGGAGGACAAAGGAAAGAGGTAGATTTCCGAGAACTGAAAGGCTGAGTAAAGATACAAGTTCAGAGAAGATCCTCCTATTGAGAAGGTAGATTTGGAGATGGAGGCAAAGAGGTGATAGTGCTAAAGGGGAGTAGAATGGAGGAAGAGAGAGAAGAAAAGGTTGGAGGATGTAGAGGGAAAGTTACAGGAAATAGAGAAGAATAGGACCTAAGAAAGAGAGAGAGGGAAGAGAATAAAAAACAAGAATAGGAAAAGAGGCAATGCGTAATGATAGAGAAAATTGCACCTATACAGGTTGAGGACACAAAGCAACCAGCAGATGAAGAAGAGGGTGAGTAGGTGCAGATCCAGTAACTTGCTCAGCAGATTGAGAATATGGTTGAACCAACAAACATGGAGTTGGAACAGGAGCCACAACACCAAGATATCGACCTCATGTCGAGAACATCCAAGGTTGCACATCAGTCTCTAACACCTCTAGAATCAAAACGAGTCCCTAACAAGAAAGGAGAGTTTATTCCTTGATGATGATCTAGTGATGTGTGTGTATAATATGTCATTTAGTGAGTCACATCAAAGGATTGTACAAGCATGAAGAAATCAGCTCCCATATGTTCATGCGTCACTTACACATAGAGGAAAGGGTGATTGTGTCAGATGTTAGAAGACATCCAGTTGCCATGGTCGATGCTTCAAAGGCTTATGCAGAAGCCACGAGTTCAATTGTCAAGTTCTTGTTAGCATAGAATTATTGGATGGCAAAGCACTTGTAGGAGGCGAGGCAAAGGAAAAAAGAGTCCACGGGATCTACTATGGAAAAAATGAGAAAAGTGATACTTTCTGAAGTATCGACTCTTGAGACCACCATGTGGAAATTGTATGACATATTTGTCACCATGCACAAGGCGGTTGTTCATCTATATGGTTTTCAGCAGCAGTGAATGAAGATTGTCCAAACTCTCAAAGACATCCATGTTATTATTACGAATGTATAGGGATGGAAAATGAGGTTCAAGGGATCCCTCCTTTACTTCCATAATATAATTAAGCTGCATGAAGAGCTAGACCGCACGGATTCAGATGTTGATATGGAAGTATGAGCAACTCCCTCTGCTCCTCACTACCATTGAGGCTTCCTATGCATGGTTGTTGAAGAGTTTGGATGTCATAGTGAGGACACACACGATCCCTTCAATATTATCCCTCACTCAAGCAATTAAGAAAAAACAAGCCCTGCTGGAGCTCGACAGGTACATGGAGTAGTTGATGTGAGAGGCCACCAACGATGATTTGCAGCTGAGTGCAGAAAAAATGTAGAAGTACATCGATGGTTCAGCCACACTCAAGGCAATGTTGTGCATGCTCCAAGATGAGTTGGAAAAACGTTCCAGAACCATATACCCGGAAGCCATGGAGGCAAGAGTCTGTTTCCATAAAGACATCACCAAACAGTACAAGGACATAATAGCACAGTACCAAGCTCTGTATACGTTCGTCACCGAAGACCATCAAGAGGATGTTGTTGAGTTGGTCTTTCCCCAAGCTTCCGAGTGATGGTATTATCTTGTTAGGCTAACTCAAGCCTATTTTGTCCCACATGGGGATATGTGGAAATTGTATTATTATTTGTAAATATATTGTAAGTGAAATTCCAAGTGTCATTAGTAAAATGTGAACAACCACTATGTAATGTAAAGATTTATTTATAAAGGAGTTGAAGAGTCATGAGTCTAGTCAAAGAGTCAATGGGAATGTCAAGGGTCACCCCACCCTTTGTTATATATAGAACCTTATAAATCAGTACAATATTTTGGGAGCCAAGCATTTGGCTAGGCATTGCTAAGAGAAGACTCCGAGAGTATTGTGATGAGCCCTGGCTTCTCCAAATCGTAGAGAGCGTACATCTCTTTGGAGGAGAAGGAAGAATTGACTGTAATGTTCCACTATTGGGGCTAGTCGTTGTCAATGGTGTATGTATGGATGGAGCTTTCACTTAATAATATAACCAAGCCAACATGTTATCATTCATATGTTGTTATTGTAGTTCAACTATTCTGATTACTTTAGCAATGTATGTTATTTAACTTATGTATTTGTGTATGAGCTATTTTTTATTCAATTGTATGAACCTTGTTGAAGACATGTTGTTGTATTAACCCATCACTTTGGATTGTGGACTATTTCTCTTCCAGATTGTGATTTCATTATGCTTGTGTGTTCCTTTCAGGTCGCGTAATATTATAGACTTGTAAGGGGCATATTTCATTTTTACCTCCACGTGTTGGAACCCCCATACATCTCACTTGACTCACTGCAAGGTCACACACTTTCTTCTAACAAAGTTATCATACTTACCTCGGTGTTCTACCACCGTCAAGGCACTACTTTACTACCCAATGTTGGGACTGCTACTCCAAATGGTCTAAGGTCTAGTCGGGACTTCTTATCGGGGAAATCCCCTGACATGTTGGTGGGTCCAACACTATCAATAGGGCCTCATGTTTGTTTTTTCATGATGTTGTGTTCAGCATGGCAATTTATGTGGCAGAGAAAGAGGAGAATTGTGTATCCATGGTAAGTAAACATTGCTCTGATATCGACGCCCTTCTTCCCTAACATCGAGACTCGCGATGAGGAGGCTCCCACTTTATGGTAGCAACATGACGTCTCTACTAGACAATGAATTGAGATGTCTAAAATTGATCAGTCTAATTTTAACACTCAAGTTTGAATTAAAAGAGATTCACTGGCCTTTGGCCTTCCCCAAATATATTCCAAAAATAGGTTGAAAGAAACTAGGTGGGTAAGACCCAAGGGAAAATATCCATCCGATTTTGTGGAAAGGGGTTCTTCACATTCTACATTTAATCTAAAGAAGAGTGAGACATGATCTTCAGAAATGGCCCATACTTCATGGATACAAGGGGTTTATACCTAAATAGACAGACCCCTGATTTTGATCATGATCTTGATGTATCTAATGTAGTTCCATTTTGGGTTCACCTTCCACATCTTCCTCTTCATTGTTGGGGAGACAAATCAGTTAAGGCTATAGGAAACGCCTTTTGGAAATACATAAATAGAAGTGAGCCAAGGGAAAACATTCATGCCTATGATATACTCTGTGCTGAAGTTTACTTGGGCAAGGAACTACTAGAAGCAGTGAAGGTAAAAGTCGACAACTAGACTCACATACAATAGCTAGACTACAAACAACTCTCCTTCAAATGCAAGGTATGTCATAAATACGGTCATTTTTAAAATAGATGCCCAAAAAAAGTGGTTTAAGAATCTACAGAAGCTTAGGAACCACAATCAGAAACAACCAAATGAAAAAAAATAAAAAATAAAAAATAAATAAATCATTAAAGCATGCATCATCCTCCATCCCTAGCCCCTCACCTCGTGAAGCTCCTTCTTCTCTCCCCGCTCTCTCTTTCCCCTGATCCTCCTTTTCCCCTTACTGCAACCCTTTCTCCACTTTAGGCATTCTCGAGGATAGGGGAGTTACCCTCCCCTTGCTTCCTTACCTCTCCCTGAACAGCCTCGATTTACTATTCCTCTGCCGATACCCTTTGTGTCTCTGACCCCTTCTGAGTCAGCAAGTCCATCCACTGGCAGTTATCCTCAGCAGAAACATAAGCTAAATAAACTCATGCACTCCTTGAGAACCTACAAAAATAGGAAGATTATAAAACATTAGGAAATTCGGGATGGTCTGCTCCAAAGGCATGGCATAAGGAATCAAACAAATTGTCAATTCATATATAGCAGAGGAACATGGATGAAAGATAATCAAGAAAAAGGAAAAAAACTCTAAGGGAATCTACCATGGAATAAATAAGAAGTTGGTCTTCCTGAAGTAGTAGAGGACTTGAGACACCATTGAAAAATCAATGACATTTAGGCATATGCACAAGAGTGAATGTTCAACTATTGGACTTCATCAGCAGACCAAACGAGTTCCAGAACGCATCAATTTAGACATTCACATATTAATACGAATGTGAGGAATCGAAAATGAGCTTCAAAGGATCTAGTTAGCCAAATAATAAGATGATGAAATCAAGACCATTCGGATTCAGATTTGTATGAAAATATGACCCACTCACTTGCTCATAACAAAAATGAGAAACCTAAACATCTGGAAATTGGATGTAATAGTCAAGATATTATGATCCCTTCAATATATCGATAAGGAAGCAAGTTAGAAATACACTTAAGACCTATTGGAGTCGAAGAGAAATGAAGTATAATGATTGACAGGACCCCAAAGTATTGGCATGCTGAGATGAAGAAGAAATGGAGAAGTAGGTGGAATGATTAATGCACACCCAAGCAATGTTGTGATGTGGCAAGATGAGTTAGAACAAAAATTTAATCGATTAGTACCCGAAAGCTAGTAAGGATGACAAGGATATTCATAAAGACATCAGGAAACATCAAGGAACATATTAGCAAAGTTTCAACTCGGTATAAGACGTCACCGAAGACCATCAAAGGTTGGTGAAGAATTCATCTCTCACCAATGCAGCAGATGTAAGATCTCATCAGGCTAACTTATTGACTAAGATGTGCAACAGGGGATATGTGGAAATTGGATAATAAGACATAGAGAGTAAGAATTTTCAAGTGTCATTAGTAAAATGTGTACAACACATGTTATGTAAACATGTATCTATTGGATCTGAACATGTATATTAGTGGAAGAGTGAATTGAAAATAAGGGATACCCACCTGAAAACATAGAACCTTATAAATCAGTACAATATGAGAGCCAAGCATGTGGCAAGGCAATGCAAATGAACATAGAGAGTATTTGAAGAGCCATGCATGCTAAATGAAGAGAACGTACAGAGCCATGAAAAAAAGGAAAAGATCGTCTGATTGTGCAACTATGGAGCAGGTTGTCAATGGTGATGCAGAGAAGAAAGTTTGAGTGAAGAAGAGAAGAAGCCAAAGGATTCATTATGTTGTGATGTAGTACAACTATTCTTACTTAGCCATTAAAAAAAAACATGTATGAGTATGAACCATATTGATTCAATAATATGAATGATGAAGACATGAAGAAGTATAAACCCAAAGGCATTAAGGACAGTATTTATATGCCAGATCAGTTTTCATTATACTCCTCTCATCATTGCAAGTAACGTAATATTATAGAACTTGTAAGGGCATATTTCATTTTAACCTCAGTGTTGTAACCAACATACATTCAATTAACTCACTGCAAGGTCACATACTTTCTTCAAACAAAGTAATCATACTTACCTCGGTGTCTCCACCGTCAAGGCACTACTTTCTACCCAATGTTGGACTGCTACTCCATCTCTAATCTAGTCGGGACTTCTTATCGGGGAATCCCCTGACATGATGGTGGTCCAACACTACAATAGGACCTCATGTTTGTTTTTTCATATGTTGTGTTCAGCTGGAAATTTATGTGGCAGAGAAAGACGGATCAACTTGTCTCTCCATGGTAACAAACATGCTCGAGACCGACCTCCTTTCACCCCTTACATCCAAACTCGTGATGAAAAGGCTCCCAGAAAATGGTAGCAACAGAAGTTCTACTCACAACGCATCGACATGGCAAAATTGTTCAGTCTAAGCTTAACACTCACAATTTGATTAAAAAGATTCACTGGCCTTTGGCCTTCCCCAAATATATTCCAAAAATAGGTTGAAAGAAACTAGGTGGGTAAGACCCAAGGGAAAATATCCATCCGATTTTGTGGAAAGGGGTTCTTCACATTCTACATTTAATCTAAAGAAGAGTGAGACATGATCTTCAGAAATGGCCCATACTTCATGGATACAAGGGGTTTATACCTAAATAGACAGACCCCTGATTTTGATCATGATCTTGATGTATCTAATGTAGTTCCATTTTGGGTTCACCTTCCACATCTTCCTCTTCATTGTTGGGGAGACAAATCAGTTAAGGCTATAGGAAACGCCTTTTGGAAATACATAAATAGAAGTGAGCCAAGGGAAAACATTCATGCCTATGATATACTCTGTGCTGAAGTTTACTTGGGCAAGGAACTACTAGAAGCAGTGAAGGTAAAAGTCGACAACTAGACTCACATACAATAGCTAGACTACAAACAACTCTCCTTCAAATGCAAGGTATGTCATAAATACGGTCATTTTTAAAATAGATGCCCAAAAAAAGTGGTTTAAGAATCTACAGAAGCTTAGGAACCACAATCAGAAACAACCAAATGAAAAAAAATAAAAAATAAAAAATAAATAAATCATTAAAGCATGCATCATCCTCCATCCCTAGCCCCTCACCTCGTGAAGCTCCTTCTTCTCTCCCCGCTCTCTCTTTCCCCTGATCCTCCTTTTCCCCTTACTGCAACCCTTTCTCCACTTTAGGCATTCTCGAGGATGGGGAGTTACCCTCCCCTTCCTTCCTTCCTCCCCCTGAACCCCCTCTCTTTACTACTCCTCTCCCCTACCCTTTGTCCCCCTGACCCCTTCTGAGTCCCCAAGCTCCATCCACTGGCAGAATCCTCACCAGAAACAAAGCTAAATAAACTCTTGCACTCCTTGAGAACCCTCCAAAAATAGGAAGAAAATAAAACAAGGAAATTCGGGATGAATCTGCTCAAAAGGGCATGGCATTGGGAATCAAACAAATTATCAAAACATATATAGACGGAGGAACATGAATGAAAGATAATCAAGAAAAAGAAACAAAAGGTAAGGGACCATCCCACCCATCGCAGAATAAATAATTAAGTTGGTCTCTTGGAATAGTAGAGGACTTGGTCACTTTTCCAAAATCAATGCATTAAAGGATATAATGAAGATTGAATGCCCTAACTTTTTACTACTTCAGGAGACCAAACTACTTGAAGAAGAAATGAATTTAGACATTCACAACATAAAAAAAAACTTTGAAGGAATAGAAATAAGCTTTAAAGGTTTGTTAGGCGGAATAAGTACCATGTGGAATCAAAACCATTGGGAAATTTGCAATTCAAATAAGGAGCATCACTGGATCATAATAGAAATGAGAAAAAAAAACTCATGGAAAATCATAGTAATCGTCAACATTTATGCTCCCACTCACTATAGAGATAAGGAAGCATGTTGGAAATCTCTTAAAGAACATATTGATGTAGAAGAGAATTGAAACATAATAGTTGCAAGGGACCTCAATTTGATTCTAAATGAAAAGTAAAAATTAGGGGGATCCTTTTATGCCAACCCAAGCAAAGAAATATTGGAACAGATAATTTAGAACCAAAACTTAATGGATGTAGTACCTAAAAATAGAATATTTACATGGAATAATTGCATAATAGGGTTGGGTAATATCAAGGAACAATTAGAAATATTTCTAGTCAATCTCAGCCTCATTTCAAAATCTGCCCCTGTCTCCTCAAAAATTCTATCCTCCTTTGCATCAGATCACAATCCCATCACCCTCACTTTTGGCTCACCCTTGATCCTGGGGCCTCTCCCTTTTTGATATAATCCCTTTGGGTATGATTTTGAAGATGCCAAGAAATTGGTGGAAACATCTTAGAAAACATGCATCATTGGATCGCCCTTGTATGTTTGGGAATCCGAATTGAAAATAATGAGATATTCTCTAAAAAATTGGGCCAAAATCCACTATAGAGAGCCCATGCAAATGAAAAGGGAAATGCAATATGATCTAGAGAAAATTCAAACAAACATGGATGATGGAGAAGAAACAAGAGAAATGCAAACTAAGGAAAAGGATCTCTATTGGAAAATATACCAATCCAATCAGAGAGAAGAGGAAAGTTAGAGGACAAAGTGAAGAAGCTTATGGATTCAGGTAGGTGATAGAACACATCCTTCTTCCATAACCAAACAAAAGCAAGAAGAACAAGGAATCATATTGATACAATAATAGTGGATGGAAACACAGAAGTCAAAGATCAAGAGGAAATTAAGGAAGAGTATTTTCGATATTTTGATAGACTCCTCTCAGCAGAGGAAGAACCCAATAGCTATGAGAACTTTCTAAGGCCTATTCCAAAACTAGTGATTGAAAGTGAAAATGTAACCCTTACAAAATCAGTAGAGGAAGAGAAATTAATTCGAGAAATCTGGAGCCTCCACCTAGATAAAGCTCCCGGGATGGATGGATTCTCCATCTCTTTCTTTCGATCTTTTTGAGATTTCATCAAGAAAGACCTAAAAATGATCCATTGGGTTTAAGGGAAAAAAAAAGTGGGAGGAAATACCGACTCAACTTATCTTCCCCTTATTCCCAAAGACTCAAGACCTACCTCCTTTGACCTTTTCAAGCCCATATCATGGTGCAACTCCTCTTAGAAAATAATCACCAAAGTAATGGTCAACCGCCTCAACAGGGAAAATTTCAAGGATGCATATCTATTTCAAATTTTAGAAACCTTGGCGAATCTTAGTAATCTATAATAGAAAAATTTTAAAATGTTGGATGATATTCTTGTAAAAATATATAAAATTATAATTCTATTATATTAGCCTATATTATATCTTAGATATTTTTAAGGTAAAATAATTTCATACTATAAAATTTGGGCGAATTATTTTTAGAAAAAATGGAAATTGGTGAATATTTGTTTTTTGAAAAAGTATAGAAAATTAGCCCACCTGTGAATATTAGTCCCTAAAATTTTCCCCACACCTCAAACTCCTTCTTTCTCAGCTGATTTCTGAAAATTACAGTGGCTTTGTCCCCAATCGACAAATTGTTAGACTTGGCTAATGCCTTTGACAGGGTTAAACACTCCTTTCTTCTAGCAGTCCTTCACAAATTTAGATTTGCAAATGAATTCATCGACCTCATAAAAGTTTACATCCATAGGCCTTGGACCGGTTGTCTAATCAGTGGGAAACCTGGTAAATTTTTCCAAAGCATCAGAGGGCTAAGGCAAGGCTGTCCAGTTTCTCCTTTTCTTTTCATTCTGATGGCAGAGTCTTGCAACAGAAATTTGGAAAGTTGCAGACAAAAGGGACTTATAACAGGGATTCATTTCAGCAGAGGAACAAAAGATATGAACCTTTCATAATTTTTTGACGATGGACTTCTCATGGGAGGAGCATCTTGCATTGTAGCTAGAAGATTTAAAATAGTTTTGGATCAATTTATGGAATTGTTAGGAGGCTCCATCAACAAGATCAATAGTTGTATCTACAGTTGGAATGCCCCAATTAGGGTCCTTCATAGTATCTCACATATTTCTAGCATTCCTCTCAAGCTAAATTGGAAATACTTTAAATATTTGGGAATGTTAATCTCAAATAGCTCATTGAAAGCTGAGATATGGGAAGACGCATTAGAAACATTGAAGAGAAAAATAAAGCAATGGGGTGCACAATGGCTTAACCTAGCGAGGAGAACCATTTTGATTAGATTTGTACTTTCTTCTCTCCCCTTATATCAATTTTCCATTCTCCAAGCTCTAGTTAGGGTTCAAAAACAAATTGAGGTAATCACTACAAATTTCCTTTGGCGGGGAGGAAAAATGAGACAAAAAAGTTCGGTCTCATAAATTGGAAACAAGTCACATCAACCTAAGAAAAAGGAGGAATAAAAATAAGGCATCCCTCCCTAATAAATATTTCTTTAGGAGCCAAAATCATTTGGAGACTCCTCTTTGTTGACCACTCTTGGTGGAAGCAGGTTCTAGAATACAAATCCATTAATGCTCCTCGTCACCATCTCATTTATATTCAACTCCTCAATATAAATTGCTCGCATATCTAGAAAATTTGCAAAAAATATATTTCATTAATCAGAGATAATACTTCCAGAGTCCTTGGAGGAGACAAGGACATTAATATCTAGAATGACAGTATTATGGGAAATCCCTCACTTTCCTCCTTTTCAGAAATTAAATACATTCTTCAATGGCTTCAAAACTTGGGCATCACAACTCTAGATCAAATGTCCTCCTGGAATTGACAAGACAACTCATGGGATGGTTGTATTTTCCTTGTTGTCCCCCTCTATCTTCTTCATCAAAAAAATCTTATGTTGAGTTTACTTAAGGGATCAACTCTTATCATTTTTTAGCAAAAAGATGGATTCAAATGGAATCCATCAGGAAGAGAATATACAGTTAAAACTAGATATGCCATGATGCAAGAAGATAATTACAAATATCCCACCTAAATGCTTCGGAGAACGACCTGGAAAGTTTAATCTCTTCCTAAAATAAAAATAATAAATTAATTAATTAAAAAAAAAAATCATGTGGACAATGTTAAACAGTAAGATCCTCACTGCAAACAAGCTTAGAATAAGAGGCATTCAGGGACCATCTATTTTCCCTTTATGTTCCTTGGCTAAAGAAACAATCCAACATCTCTTCTTATCCTTCTATTTTTCAAGAAATTGTCAGTGTGAGATAATTAGTCATCTTCTCACTCACATTAATCCGAGCCTCAACATTTCAGATTTTATCGCCAACTAGAAATCCTCTTACCCTCATACTTTCGAATACAAAGGCTTGCTAAAGCACTTCTGGACAAACCTTCAAACATTTTTATGTTGGTACATATGGTTGGCAAGGAACAAATTCATCTTTCAAAATAAAAATCCTAACAGCAGGAAGACCATCGCTAAAACTTAGATTTTAATGACAAAATATGTTCTTTCAAAGGGTCAAAACAAAATCAATCTTAACACTCTATAAATTGAAGAGAAACAATGGTTTGGATTCGCAATAAAATGAATCCCTCTATATCCCACTATACAATAAAAATTATCAACCATGTTAGATGGAATATTCGCCTAAAAAATTGGGACTTCAAAGACTGGATTGACTCCCAAACGAGGCCATGATTGTCTTTTTATGGGACCTCAAAATCTAATCTTGGTCGTTCTAGAGCCGGGGGTATCATCACTATTTGTAGCGGAATTGAAATCTCTTCCTTCAAGTGGGCTTTGGGTCAAGCCTCAAATAATAGAGATGGGCTTATGGCCTTCTGTTGGGACTTCAAATTCTAAGGGAGCTTAAAATCACAAATCCAATAATAATTGTTGATTTTTCAATCCTTATTCAGCAAATGATTAAAAGGACAATCCCCTCTAATGTGGGCCTCAGTCATATAATTTCCAGAATTCAAAATCACATAAGGAATCTAGGTGATATCTCTTATTATCATGCATTAAGGGAGAAAAATGGACAAGATGATGAGATGGAAAATAATGCATGTCTCAGACATCAAGGAGAATCAAGAGGCAATAGAAAATTCTCAGTCAGACGCATTCCATGAATCTCTTCTATTTCCCCCCTCCCAATATGCTGAAAGCTTTTGTCTAATCCTCTTGTTCTAAGCTTTTATGCTTTTCTCCTCGAATCCCTTTTCTCTTCTTTCTATTCTCTTCATGATCATTAGCTTCTAGATTCACTACATACCCATGTTTCTCCTCCTACCTTTCTTCTTTGGTTGTGCTTTCCTCTCTGACTTGTTGTGCTCCTCTTCTTGATTCCCTTACCTCCCTCTCCTTCCTTTCTCCCCTATGCGTTCCTCATCACTCTTCCTTGATCCCCCTTTGCCTCTTTCGCTACTCTCATTCTCTGCTTCCTCACTCCTCAGAACTTCCTTTCTTGTCCCCATCACTTGGCTGTCAAATAAGTGTTGGCTCAAGCAAAGTAATTTTTCATGCCTTGGAAGGACCATTTCTCATTTGCCCATGGCTTCATTTTCTATTTAACAGATCAATCCAAAGATTAGCACGATATGTCATAGGGAGAAAATTCAAATGAACAAAACAATATTTCTCAGTAGAGGGAGAATTGGTCAATCTATCAAGAATAATGAATGATGATTTGGTTGAGTATCTTCTACAAGCATCAAAATTGAATCTCAAGACATTTCACTCCAACAAATTATACTTTCAATTTCTAACCTTTAGTCATCAGCTATGAATTGCAGATTTTTGTTTCTCATTAAACAATTTGTTAGGGACTATAAGATCAATGTGGTAAGAAAGTCATGTAATCTTTGATTGTATGTAAAATGAGGAAAACAATACTCTTGGAGATCAGTTCAGGTATTTGGTAAAATTATTATATACCAAGGCTTATGCCTTCCCGTTTTGGAATTAATATAACACAACTGACCTTGTTAAAAGAAAACATTAATATTAAACTTAATGTTTATTATAACTAATAATAATAATAGGTGTAGTCTAACTTATAGACGAAATAAACTTTTTCACCGAAATTCACCAAAATCTGACAATACAATTTCAAAATTTTTTGTTGTTTACAATTTATTTTTGAATGCATAAATGGACTCAGCACCATGGAAAACATCTAAGGCACTCGAATTATATAGATTAAACAATTTAATTCAAAATTTTAAAAATCTCTGTCATATTTTGATTAAAATTAACCAAAAAAAATGTCTTGAAAAATGTCATTTCATTTATAAGATAGACTACGCCATAATAATATTGTTATTACTTTAATATTTTAATGATATTATTGTTTGTACATATTGAATGTATTGGTTTTGATTCCAAGAACCCGATTAGGTTGACACGAATCTTTGTATACAAACAAAGATACATTCAAAAGTCTTCAGTACATGATTAATGGTGTCAATGATCCTCAAATATTCATATTTCATGTGTGCAAAGAATGTATTTTTTGAGTTTTTACTCATCTTGAACAAACACTCTGACTGTTAATAAAATGTCAGTGGGAATATCAAGGAACAATAAATTGTGCCAGATACAGTTAAATCTTAGAATGAATCATATATTATATATATATTAATATATATATATATATATATATATATAATATATATTCTAGTGGAAACTTGGAGTCCAACGATCGATTAACATAATATTGCTTACCTCACGCCTGTTGCAATGACAATCTTCCTCTTGTAATGCCAACAACATATATTGGCTACAACTTTCTTCCATGCTTGCCTATTGTTGTGTTGGACACCTAATCCTAAATGGGTTAGTGTGGAAGCTAAAGAGACTAAATATTCCAATAGACCTTGGGATGTGAATCCCAACGGTCACCATATTGTACTATAAATGTATATCAATTGTTAATAAAAAAATGTACTACATTCTTTGTCTTTCCTATCTTTCTCGCTCCCCATGTGTGTTTAACATGGTATCAGAGGAGGCGTATTCCTGCCCTGCACAATTAATTTGAGCCATTTGTTCATGGCCTTTCTATGCAGTTTATTTTTGGCATAAATTTCACGAATATTTTCTCATGAATATTTATTCAGCTAAATTTTAGCTGCAACCTGTTAAAACTGCTACCTGCGTTGCTCCTCAATATAATTAGTTGCCTTCATTACCTGCACTCTGTCTGCCACACATATGCTGCCCTGACATATTCTATTTGTGATTTCTGCATATGCTCAGACACCAAAACGTTTCACTGACCATTCGTTTAAACCAGCTTTGACGCTTCCACTGGTCTAAACGCACTATTCACTATTATTCTCTGCTCCTAACTCTACTCCAACTGCTATTCATTATTATTCTCTGCATACAAAACACTATTACATTCAATCTGATCTTACCGCCATTCCTCGGGTCTCCATCCCACGCACCATAAACACAACATTGTTAATAATCTTGTATAATACCATGTTTCCCTTATGAGACTGAGCATGACACCCACTCTAGCCATTAGATAAGGAACTGAGGAATTCACTACCGATATTTGGCTCCTTCCTGTGCTCATATCATTTGTCATCGAACAAATGACAGAGAACACTCAATCCAAACCGAGACCTCATTCTGGTGAATGGTTGAAGTTGTTACAACTGTGGATAGTTTGGCCACTTTGCTAAAGACTACACCAACAGTATCGGTGATGGTGCTGGTGGTGACGGTGGCTGTGAATGGGGCAGCTGTGGTCCCGTGATAGTCGAACGAAGGTCAATTAAAGGTGCAGGAGACCTCTCCTACGTAAATGTGGTTTATATATGGTGTATCAAATTAATGATTAGTGGTATCGACCACTGGTTCTCGACAAGATTAAAGCCTGCAAAAGGTGGCTGTGATGCCCTAGCTCTCACACACCCGAAGATATTGGCATTTACAGTCACCTCATTCAATCCACATGTGTCCACACCACAAGTAGAGAGGGAGAACAACAACTTTTGGCGTAATTGCAAAGCGTAATGCACACTGCCTTTCCTTTTCCAACTCCGGGTCAACTTATTCGCAATTGGATCCCGAGCCACAGCTTCCGAAGCGGAACGGGAGTCAGGACTGCCTTATCGATAAAAGTAAAACCAGACAGCTTCGATATGCGATCGCAGTGCTATAATTAAATTGCATCATGCGGTATCGTGTATTATGGTATTACCATTTGTTTGTGCACTCTCAACAGTTAAACGTGGAGAAAATTTCATTCTCTGAATCAGTTGGAAAACTGTACAGCGGAATTTCCAGAATTGTTGCAGAATTGTATCATATATTTATCGCAGACGAGATTTTAACATCGCCGCTTCTCATGTGGAGAAATCATTTTATGACCCTATGCCATGTACCAGGGGTCCAAAAGCTTCCACCATTTCAACGCAGCATTTAAGCACTTTTCAGAGGTAAGTGAACACAATTGTCAAAATGGTAGCATCATCTGATAGAACGACTTTGTTGACATCTACTGAAATACAAGTTTAGAACCATTCTCGACGATTCAATATTTAAACAGTGTTTTCCTGTTCTCGTTGATCGAATCCACGGACAGAATTAAAAGTCATCAAATACAAGTTGAATTTCTGAAGAAACAATAAGCTACTTTCTTTAAGAGATTAGACAATTAGGCTCTTGCTATGTAAAAGCGAGAATGATGAGTTTGAAAGAAAATAACTATGACCAGTACTGTAATGAAACACTATCATACAGAAGCTCTTCATCAACCCTCAGCTTTGTCCACTATTGAGCCATAACTGCTATAGTCATTTTCAGGGTCAACTTTCATAAACAGTTCCCGTGGATTTCAGTGGATTCTGCTATGATTTTAATCTTTCTGCCTGTTGTCTTTCCTCAAGATTGGATTTTTCAGCTCCATCCTTCGACAGATCTCCCATCTCTAGTGCACTATGGTCAGGACAAAGACGAGAATCTGATGCAAGCAGCTTGTTTGGTGCCGTATCAAAACTGTTAATTTTGTGTGCAAAATATGTATATTGAAATTTTTCATTCTTTGGAAGATATGCCTCATGCTGGTTGATAGCTACACTCTCCTGGATAAGATCAATTTTGTTTTGCAAAATAATTATATGTTTAAGACGCATGATTTCCACAGCAATCAGATGCTCTGAAGTTTGAAGTTGAGGACAACACTCATCTTCACATTTATATATTTTTGCATTGGCATATCCCAGTTTAATAGTGATGTTACACTCCAATTCATTCTTGAAACGAACTGTGGATTGTTGATTTACCATTGTACCAATGTTTATTGTAGCTTGACGAGAAATGACCTATGTAGAAAGTGGATGCAACTTGGTAACATCCAGCTTACTCAGGTCCTGCTCCATCAACCATTTTCGCGACATTGTTGCCACTTGAAAAGCCCTTACAAGATCTTGTAGTAAGAGTACAATATTATTTTTCTGTTGTTGTTTCCTCAGTTGTGTTTTTTAAGTGACATGGCTAGACTTGAAGATGCATTAAAGTTATTGAATATCCTAATTCATTCCACTGTTGATGAGATGGTCAAAGTTAAAAAAGAAACTCTCTTTGACATCCAAACCTCTTTGCAAACTGCACATGAGAATATTGAGTTTTTGCAGCTTGAGACAAAGTTGCAGCAAGAAGAACTACAGCAATGGAGTCATCATTCTGAACCTGTTTCTGTTCAGAAGATTGAAACAGACTCCCATAAACAACAAGTTAATAATGCAACAATTGTACATGCAGATGCAGAAACTCAATCTGCACTTCCCAAACCCATCATCAGACCTTGGGTGTAGATTGTCCACAACAAGCACAGAACTGGTCTTGGATATGACAAGGACTTGTCATTTCATATTCCAGACTACGCCAAGCCCATTCAGTTTCAGAGTGTTGGATTCATCTATGATAGTTCACCTGCTCCTCATGACAGTTCAGCTTCAGCTGTTCCAGACACTGCTCCTCTTCCACAGCAACAACAACAACAACATATCGTGAAATGCCAACACTGTGATCGAGTTGGCCATATGAAATATCACTGTTTTGATCTTCATCCATGTAAGCACTGTCATAAAACCAGTCATTCTT
>APFE030226074.1:67161-82708 GCA_000404065.3 Pinus taeda | reverse complement strand
CTATTACGACTGGATATTTCGATACTTCTTCTTGAGTAAATTTTTATAAGTTATCTTTCAATGCTTTCTTATCATCCTTAAGTTTCTTAATTTGAGTGAGTAGACTTTGATTATGGTTTCTCAGATGTAAAAGTTCTTTGGTTTTTGATTCATCAACCTTATTTTCAATGTTTTGACTTTTAATTTTTTCATCTTTTAGATATCTGATTTGTTCTAATAAATTTTTCTTAAGGTTCTTTATATGCAAGCTTTCCTCTTCTTGTTCTGATAAGTGCTTCTTGAGTTCTTTATTTGTGACCTTAGTCTTATTCACTTATGCAAGTAATTTTTCTATGTGGTCCTTGAGGCGAGAAATTTCTTCAGCCTTTTCCATTACTTCCTTGTAATGCATATCGACAAGACTTTTATGTTCGTGTTGTAATTGTTTCTTTCTCTGCCAAATTTTGGATATTTTTCCATTCTCTTGATCTTCTAACTGCAATTTCTTGGTACACTAGATTACATAATTTGGTAGGAGTGATGATGGGAATTCAACTTGCAATGTGGATTATGTTTTCTTCATTTCCTTATTAAAATCTGTAGGTTGTTGCCTAATTGTTGCCATTAATTGTCTCATATTTCTTGCTAATGATTGTTTTTTTGTATCACTTAGATGTTCGACTAAGGTAAAAGTTTTGTAACATTTTGTGCAAACAACATTTTGATTTCTAAATGATTCTTGACAATTAGGGTATCCTTCTGGAAAAAAAGGATATATTGAAAAGAAACGCACATTTTTTTCCTTTTTCTTCACTTCTTTTAACTTTGTATGGATCTTTAAAAAAAACGTTATTTATTTAAAATACCCTTTATTTTTATTTTACCTTCTTTTTTTTAAATGATAAAATTATATATATATATCTATTATATATATATATATATATATATATATATATATATATTATAGATATAGATATATATATATATATATATATATATATATATATATATATATATATATATATATATATATATATATATATATATATATAGATATATATTATCGTTTATATTTAATAGTTTTTTTTTAAATAACTATCAACCTTTTTCTAAAAGGAATGTCAATCATGATTTTTTTATTTTTTATTTTCTTCAGCGGGAGGGTGAGATCAATAGATAGGATGGTGGTCACATCATTTGACCAATCAGTGATTAAGCCTGATCGACTAGCAATGGACAAGGCAACGATGAAAGGGATGTCAGGGAACGAAGTCGACTGTTAATGTGGCTACCTATTGGCAGTGTCTTCAAGCCAGTCAGGGCATTGGTAGGGTCGGTCCATTGCAACCTTGGTGAAATTTGCAACATGCGGTAGAAGATGTGATGGTCGGGTGTCAGGAGTGACGTAGTGTGGGATGGTGCTATAGGTTTCATTTTCTTTCTTTTTTTTCTTTTTTTTTTGGCTAATGAAATGGATGACGACTGAGCCGATTCACAAGTGTCGTTGGCAGCAGTTGAACAAGGGTCAGCATGTAGCGATGTTGGATGGGGGTCAACTTGTGAGTGAAGGCCGTAAAAAAAAAACCGCAGGAGAAGCAATTGCCAGAGGTCAAACAAACGGTGGACCATGGCAAGGGGAGGGAAGATGCTATGGATTGGACACGATTTCAGTTGGCGGTAGATGAGGATCGTTCAGAAAGGAGTGTGGATTGAAACCTTGTGCGTACTAACGTGGAATGGGTTGTCGTTGGCCCGAGGGCGAAGGTCAACTCCAGGGATGCAGGTGTCTCGAAGTTATATATATATATATATATATTATATATTTATAATATATATAATATTTTATATAATAATATATAGTTGTGGTGCGAGGAACGAAGCGATGAGACTCATACCTGCAAACTTTTATGTGATTGATAGTGTTCTAGAGCAATATTATTTTTCGATTTATTTTTTCAATATTTTTTGTATTCTAAATTTTTTTTTTATACTTTTTTGTTTAATAGTATTTTTTTTATGAATTCAATATTATTTTATTTATTTTGTATTAATTTTTTATTTTTATTTATTTTTTATTAATATATACTTTGTTTTATATATATATATATATATTAATTATATTATATATTATATTTATATATATAATTTATAATATATATATATATTATTAAAGGTCAATGGACTTTACATTAACCCTAGAGAAACCCCAAGAGCTTCTTAAATGCTTGAATTACAAACTAGAGGAATGGAGAAACTCCAATAACGAAACTCTAGAATCATGACGACAGGTTGATGGCTAAACACTGAATCAAATGAAGCTCTGATACCAAATGAAGTGAACAAAGTTCCTTCTTCAAATTATTTACTCCAGAAGACTTGGAATATAAAGATATCCATGAGGATACAAATATTATATATTAAATGTGTGAATAAGATGATACAATGAGAACGAGAGGCCTACTTATATACTGTGCAGGTGCCTCATGGAGATTTCATGTCTCATTTAGACATGACTCTTAAACCTAATTACTATTTAACTAATCATTATTAATTATTATCATTTACATTATTTCCTATATATTTATTCATAACACCTCCTAAAAAGTCATTTTCTCATTAATGTGCCAAGGGAAGGAAAGAGGAGTTAAAATTATATATGAACAAGCCACTGGAAGATCAAGAACAAGGCAATGTTATGCTGACAAAATTTCTCCTAAGAAATCTTTCATTCCATTGTTGATAAGAACAAGTTCGA
This sequence comes from Pinus taeda, assembly GCA_000404065.3. Lineage (NCBI taxonomy): Eukaryota > Viridiplantae > Streptophyta > Pinopsida > Pinales > Pinaceae > Pinus > Pinus taeda. Next base: position 79,974 of record APFE030226074.1, on the reverse strand, counting down.
GCATTGTTATGCTAGAAAAAATTCCCCAAGGAAATCCTACATTGCATTGTTGAGAGAGTTCCATCATCATTGAGAGTTCTCTTATCTTCTTTGAGAAAGAGTGAGCTTACATAGGAGATTGAAGAAAGGAGTCCCTTGCGAAGAGCTCTTGAGCACCATTTCTCAAGAATTTTCTCTTCAAGTATGTTGGACACCTAATCCTAAATGGGTTAGTGTGGAAGCCGAATGGACAAAGCAGTCCAAGAGACCTTGGGATGTGAATCCCAACGGTCACCAAATGTACTATAAATGTATATCAAATTGTTAATAAAATTGCACTGCATGATTTATATTTCCTATTGTTTTCGCTCACCATGTGTGTTTAACATGGTATCAGAGCAGGCGTATTCCTGCCCTGCCTAATTAATTTGAGCCATTTGTTTATGGCCTTTCTGTGCAGTTTATTTCTACCATATTCACTTGAACGTTTCTCTGCGTCGCTGCCCATGAACGTTCCTGAAAGAAGCACTGTCCATTATTCTCTGTGCATTATTCCCTGACTAGTGCTATCCAAGCTACTCTGCCTTTATCCGTCCAGCGCTGCTCTGCCTATGTCCGTCCAGCGCTGCTCTGCCTCTGTTCTGACATAATTTGCTCTCTGTACCTGCGCTCTCATTCTCCAATGATTCTGTAAGTACAGAACCCATAACGGGCCCTGTAAACATCTGTGCAGCCCTGACTTTTGCAGCCGTTGCACGGTAGAAAAACCACTCCCGGGAGAGGGTTCTCACATTCTTCAAATATGAATCAACAGGAATACTACCCTCCTGAGCAGCCTTATCCAAGGAATACAAAATGTCCTCAATTTCTAGATATGTAGCAGTGCACTCAAGCATTTGCCTGGACAAGGCATCACACGGCTCGAACACATCGTCGATATCGACATTGGTCTTAATCTTATCCTCGTTATTTCGCAACCATGAATCCAGTACATCAGTGTTGGTAAGAATAAGTTGCAATTGCTGCTCTAACCCCTCTTTCTCGCCTTTTTCAAGCTGCTCCTCCCTCTGCCTCAACTCTACCTGAGTGTTAAATAACCCATCCATCTCCACCTCCGTCGCCTTCCTCAACTCAATCATGTCGGTGTGCAGCGATTCTACCAATCTATTGATTGCATTCCTCCTGAAAACCTCCAATGGGTCATCTGCGTTGGAGAGCCTCTGCGGAGATGGCGACAAGCAGTTATAAGGATAGAAGCTGAGAATTAAGAAGCAGTTCTGCCATTCTGCACTACGCTGCTACCCAACAAAACCAATGCGAAATATATAGGCCTCTGCTCCGACTTTATATTACGCTGGCCCAAAATATCTACCAAATGCAAATGCAAAGTATATACAGTGAAAGATCTGTGAAAGCGGTCCGGCATCATCCGACCGGGCCCCAACGTTAAACGAGCTAGCGCTCTGCCAAACCACGTGGGGATCATCGCTCATGGAGTCCAAACTCAGCTGAATTGGTTGACCAAATTCGACATTCAGTGATTCGATTGGGTTTGCCAATTCGAAGTTGAGTTTTTGTGCAGGTTTATTTTTATCATGGCGCCGTTTGCAACCATATGAATAGGCCAAATGGGCGGAGAAGGAGGCAGAAGGAGAAATGTGTACTAATTAAGGAAGGAAACATTCTTCGACCCAGTTTCTCTAAAATGCTGCCATATCTTCTGCTTCAGTTGTGTTTGTTCTGCTGCAGCAGTTACAATTGTGGATGGGTTAGAGTGCGCAGATCCTAAGTCTAAATGCCCTTTATGCTGGCAGGAAAGAGTTTTTGGCGACGCTGTGCGTTTAGGCGAGTTGAGTGTGTTATTATCCAAAAGCTGTCGTGAGTATTGGGAGCAGAGGCTTCAAACAGAAAAGGTTGAGCGCCTAAGGCAAACAAAGGAACATTTGGAAAAGCAATGCCGGGCATTCATGGGATTCTGAACCTGATTCTTCTCCACTTGTTCTCGGTCATGTTGAACTTATTCACTTTCTTCTTGGATCTCTTTCTCCCGCTCCGTGCTCAAATAAGAGAAACAACAAAGCCGAAACAGGGTGTTCTTATTAACTAAAATCTCTCTGCTGATTGAGAAATTTGATGCAGCTAAGGACAAGCATAAAAGGAACACAACAAGGGCAACACTCATTCTCCTGCAAGACTGGTCTAATCCTATCATGGCATAACAGGCCAAACTCTCTTGGAGATAAGAGAGTGGGATGTTTGGCATTAGAAATTGGAACTGTGACTTCTGACTCGTAGGAGTATGTATGCCATTAACATTCTTGTCAGTGTATAAAGTTTCAATGGGCAAGTATTACTTCAGAAGTTGTTTTTAGAGTTCAATGAATGCTGATTTGGGATGTTCTGTTATGTGTATCTGTCAGCATGTAACATTCTAAGAGCCTCCATTTTTCCATTCATATAACATTACGCGAGCCTCCATTGTGCCAAGTTTGTTTCGAATCTGTTTTCTGGATGCCCGTCTGCTCATTTGGCTATAAGGTTATATAATTGGGTGTGAGAACTTGGTCTATTGTAGATGCTATTACTAAGATTATATGTCTATATCACGTGATTGAGATATAAAAGTTTTCAATAAGAACGAATCTGCATTATCTAGTTTGTTGACTCCTTACAAATTTTGAGAAAGAAAGAATAATAGTGTTGAATGAACACTTAAGTTGCTTTCTGGTATACTTCAAGACTTTCTTGGCCTACTGTAAACCAATTCAAGTTGATCTGATTTCAGCATCTTCGAATTCTACCTGTTTCTTCTTGTTGCAAACTAATCATTTGCTGCACATTTATAAGGATATTGCTGTATACTTTAAGTGGGTATTACTTTTCTGCATTAAGTAGTAGTTTTGATCAGTTTTTAATGCATAAATGGCCAGAATCAGTGAAGTATTAGAGTTCATGAAGACTCTTATACAATCTACTGTTGATGACACATTACAAATCAGCAAAGGATCTCTCTCAGAAATTCAGACATGTCTACAAAACGCACAGGAAAAGATTGATTTTTTGCAGCTTGAATCTTAGCTACAGCAAGAAGAATTAAAACAGAAGAGTCATTCTGAACATGTTTCTGTTCAGAACATTGAGACTGGGACCCATCAACAGCAAGTCAATAATGTTCCTGATCATTCAAATAAAGCAGCAGTTGTACATGCAGATGCAGAAACTCAATCTGCACTTCCCAAGCCCATCATCAAACCTTGGGAACAACTTGTCCACAACAAGCATAGAACCGGTCTTGGATATGACAAGGACTTGTCCTTTCATATTCTAGACTACGCCAAGCCCATTCAGTTTCAGAGTGCTGGTTTCATTCATGACAATTCACCTGCTCCTCATGACAGTTCAGCTTCAGCTGTTCCAGACTTTGCTCCTCTTCCATAACAGCAACAACAACAACAGATCGTGAAATGCCAACACTGTGATCGAGTTGGCCATTTGAAAGATCACTGTTTTGATCTTCATCCATGTAAGAATTGTCATAAAACTAGTCATTCTTCACATAGATGCTTCAGAAACAAACGTCCTGCAAGAACAAAGATTCATCTAGGATGGATCGCTTCTTGGCGATGGGCATCAACAGCCAAGAAGATATTCCAAACACATGTCAGAACTTGTTCCAGAGTATTGAACAGTCTTGCAGTTGAGTTTTATCCATATTTTCACCTTGTATCTGACAGGGGGGAAATGATGGTCATCTACAAGCTTCAAAGCCACATCAAACGAGCCTGAGCCACAACCTGCCACACCAGTTTCAGAGTTGTAGCCAGAGACGCAGATGTCCGTGAACATGCCTTCAGTAGGCAATCTGGAACACTTCCTCTAGCAGAAGACTTCAGCTTCTTGCCAGCTTTGGAAGAGTTCCGAGAACAAAATTGAGAACACTTCCACTAGCAGAAGACTCCAGCTTCTTGCCAGCTTTGGAAGAGTTCCACAAATTGCATTAAGCATTCCAGAGTTGTTGGTTATCCTTAAACCATCACAGGTTGAGACTTCCCTTTTTAGGTTGAAGTTTTACCTTTTATGTGGGGTGAGACCTCCCTTTTACGGTTGAAGGTTTCCCTCTTTAAAACAATAGGATCACTTCCTCTAGCAGAAGAGTTCAGCTTCTTGCGAGTTTTGGAAGAGTTCCGGGAACTGCACTAAGCGTTCCAGTGTTGGTGGCCATCCTTAAACCACCACCCTTTATACCAACATTTCAGAGAGCACATTCAGCCTAGTGCTCCCATGCATTTTTGCACATTTTCTATTACAGCTCTCTTCTTGGACTCATACATAACCCTTCGGATTAAGGGGGGGAATGTTGGACACCTAATCCTAAATGAGTTAGTGTGGAAGCTAAAGAGACTAAGTAGTCCAAGAGACCTTGGGATGTGAATCCCAACAGTCACCATATTGTACTATAAATGTATATCAATTGTTAATAAAAAAATGAACTGCATGCTTTATCTTTCCTATCTTTCTCGCTCCCCATGTGTGTTTAACATGTTGAATATTATCCTTTGTGTTACGAACACCATACCATTCCTCTTTCTTTTCTTAAATGACATTAAAATAAATTTGGCTATCTCCCATTACTTCCATGCCTTTTTTATTCTCAACATTCTTTAATATACTACTTTACCTGGATCTAATCAATCACGGTGTTAATGGAGGAAAATAGGTCTCACGTAAATAGTATATGCCATTTCTCATAACAAATTCCTTTTCAAAAGAAGCATCAAAAGAAGAAGAATTCCTAGCCTCAAATGCCAACATAGTGCCTTATTGAAACACCCTTATTCTTTGTTCGTTGATTCGGCTTCATAGTAGGTGAATCATAATTCATAATCAAATGGGTGATGAATTCGCAATTTTAAATTACTGAGGTGATCAATAAGAAAACTTGTGACTTAAGGATAAGGAATTCATGAAATACGAAATGTTGCAATGGATAGTTGAAGCATCAAGCAACAGAGTAGACATGAATCGATGTGCCAATATTCCAAAGGAACATACATGCCAAGGATAATCATGTTTCACAAACGATTTTTTAATAAATTAAAGAGAGGAGTAGACTTAAGAAACTAAAAAATGATTGGAAAAATTCTCATATTATTTGTTGGATCATGTATTAGACGAAGAATATTCCCTTGGCTTGCAATCTCAACCATTCATTTTCATCAATAAAATGAAAATACTTTCATTTTATTGATGAAAGTATTTAGCTATATTTGTCTGCTTGGTTTTCACATAATATTTATTTCAATGTGTGATTGAATTATAAATTATTGCTATAGCAAATATTGTTGGCATGTGCATTCATCAACCATCTAATAACTTATCAAATGATGAACAACAACCATAGCTAGAGCACACCATAAAACTAGGCATATATCCAACATATAACGAGAATAGAAATGATGACAAATCAGTCATAAGATCACCATGAGAACTAATACAAGTGTTCATAGATCACAACAAGAAAATAGCTCATATTAACATATGAAAATGCCAAGCAAGTTGGGGACTTCCATGTACCACCTGATGATAGATTCAGCTCAACCAAATATCTCTTTCATCTACTCACCCCCACGCCATATTCCAAGCATGAATGCAGGATCATAAGGGTCAACCAAAATAGAACAACTCAGGGATTCTAGAGGTCGAACACCCTCAACCCTAAAACACAGTGACGTCACCTGTATGGTCCAGAAAGAACTAACATCAACCAGATTAGTCTTTATACAAGCTATTCAAAGCTCCAAGAACTAGTATCTCAACCCACAGCCTCTAGAGAACCCAAGTTATTTGAAGGCTCCAGAGAATTTGTCCCAACCCACAAGCTCCAGGGACTAGTAACTCAACCCATATTCTCCATGGAACCCAAGTTGTTTCAGAGCTCCAAAGAATTTTTTCCAGCCCATAGTCATAGGGAACCTGAGAACCATTTACGAAATCAGTTTGGAAAACCCATTACATCATTTCTATCCAATAAATGGCAAGGTGAGGTTGAAACCATTGTCGATCGAGGAACATATCTATGCCATTGACATCACATAACCAATAAATCACATTCATATAAAATGCATCCAAAAATAGCAAGGGGATCACACATGAAACTTGTTACTTACAAATTAATCCTAATGTTGTTGTCGATCCAACTATCTCCTTATGCTTCTTGCTTTCCTTTTCTTTCTTTCTCCAATCCAAGTGAATGCTAGAATGCTCCAAGAATACTTCAAGTGTGCCAAAGTATGAGAGAATGAACAAGAGCTCAACTCAAAACTATCAAAAGGCTAGCAATTGATTCTTTTATTCCTTTTTATAATTATGTCTTCTTTTTCTTCATTTCCCTTCATTTTTCCTCTAATTTCCCTTGCATGCAAATTTGTGTCTTTTCACCTTCCTTTTCCCCTATTTTCTTTTATTTTCATAATTAAATGCCATATATTGCCTCTTTGTTTTTACTAATGTCTTTGTCAATTTCCATAGCCACTACTAAACCACAAGTGATGCCCACTATATTGTTTACCCACCATTTAGCTTGGAATATATGTCCCATGACCTTGGTCATAGTTTATTTACATGGAAAATCAACCAATAGTTGTTATATAATATATATATATATATATATATATATTATATTAATTATATAATATGGGAATGCTAAACATATGATATATATTGTGATTTTATTAAACATGAAGAAAGATGACAACTTATAACAACCTTGGTGAAAAGTTCATGTTAATAAGTTTAATAAAGGCAAATAAGACCACAGGTAAGGGACACTTATTCCAAGTTGAATGTTGAGAAAAAAATCCAGGTGTGGGTTTTCATTTCAGTTTATTATGGCTAAGGAAATTGGAAAAGGCAGAGGAAAAGGCATTAAAGTGGCAAAAATGCATTTTTTGGCACATTTATAATAAAGGAAAATAGGAGAAAAGGAAGGTAAAAGTTCATAGGTTGCATGTGAGGAGGAAATCGAAGGAAAATAATGGAAAATGAAGAAAATAGAGGCATCATTAATAAAAATTATTTTGAAGATCAGTTGGCAAGTTCTTTTTTCAAGCTCTTAGTAAGTGTTAGGCTCTTGATTAGTTGAAGTTTGGAGCTCTCTCTCTCTCTCTCTCTCTCTCTTTCTCACTTAGATTTTTCTTGGAGCACTCTAGTTTTGGATCAAGGAAGGAAAAGCAAGAAAAGGGAAAGGAAGGAAAACAAGGATCAAGGAAAGAAGAGCAGGATCAAGCAGCTTTAGTAGGAATACTTGTAGGTAACCTTTTGCATGTGTGATTTCCTAGCTGGTTTGGACATGCATGGCTTTGCATGTTGGTGTTGGTTCTCTTGTTATCGATTGCATGGTTTTGTCAGGTTATGACAATGGTTTTCAGCCTAGCCTTGCCTTTTTTCGAATGCCATGGTGTTGGGATGTTAATTTCATTTTTTGAGCTATGGTTTGTAGGATGGATTTCAGAATCTGGGGCGGAGGTAATCTCAAGTTTCATTCACAAAGACCTAGGAATCCCTTGTTCGTTTTTTGCAGGATACACGGTAAAGCCTGAGGGAGTAGTATTGGTTTAGGGCCTGAGAATTTGGATTGCAGTAAATCCTGAGAGACTGGTCTCATTTTAGGTCCTGCTGATCTGGAATTGGATTGTGGTAAAGCCTAAGAGATAAGGAGACAAAAAAGACCTCAAGGATAGTGATGGATTCCAGATGGCATTCCAAGTTTGGTTCAGCTGTGATCAGAGCACCGGTTTTGGTGTGATCACTATTTGATGAGGGTGGAGGTGATTTAACCTCTAGATTCCCTTGGTTGTTCTTAGATTGGTTGTTCTATGAGATACCACATTCATGCTTAGCATATGGCACAGGGGTGACTAGCTGAAAGAAATATTTGGTTCAGCCTTGTCTATGGTTGAGTGGTACATGGAAGTCTCGAACTAGGGCAGGTTTTCCTATGGTTAATGAAATATAAGTTCTCTTAATTTTTCACTTATTTATATCTGGATTTGATGGCTTCCATATCTCTAATATTTACATGGTTTAATGTTGGTTATAAGCATGGTTATGTGACCAGTTTATGTCACGGTTATCTCATTTTTTTACTTGTAAATAAATGGACAATGCATCTATGACCTAATGGATGGAATGGTAGTTAAAGTGATAAGGAAACAATGCTTCATGGAAAATGTCAAATAAGTATGAGACCCCTATGCTCAAATCTATCATTTAAACCTGTAAGTTGCATATTTACTAAGTGTTTGACAAAAAAAAATTCATGGTTAGGCTTGGTTAGGTCAAGCCCTTGATCAATTTTTGTGTTAGAGGCTTTTCCTTGGTGTCATATATTGTCTTGGAAAGTCTCATCAAGTTCTAGGCATTGGTTTGGAGACTAGCCCTAAAAAAGTGGCTTAAATCTAACATCTCTGGCACAAAACTGGCTAAAAAATACTGCAGTCTCTCCTTTGTAGACATTGTGAGAGCAACTTTAGGGTTCCAGTCGCATGCATGCCTTGTCATGGGAGTGAATCTGGGTTTAATTCATTGAAATTATAGGTTCACTCATGTGGTTGGGCACCTAGAGTGGTGGATTAGCTCCTGGGGGTCCTGAACTACCTGAGGGAAGTTTGTAAGGTCTTGTTTTTTTTACTCCATTTCCTTAAGGTTACCTCAAAGGTTGAGTCTTATCATAGTGGCCTCTCGTCACGTGTTAACCACGGCTGGTTGGTTGCTTGGGTAGATGTGGGAGGAGGGCGTTACAGAGCGGTATCAGAGCGTGGTTGCGCTCTCATTGGGTGAATGTGTTGGTCATTCATGCATGTCATTTGCATGTGTGTCTCTTACACTTGCATTCCATGTGCTTGTTGCATTACATAATGATTGATCATGATTGTAGTAAGGTTGTCATGAGTAACTTGATGTTGATTTTGTCGACTGCGTTGTAAGGAGTATATGACTGGTTACATGATTATATGTAGCTTGATTACATCCTTGTATGTTAGGTTGCATTCTTAGTTTGTTTGATTACATGTATCAATCTTGTAGGTTGTATACAAGAATTGATCACTTATTCTCGACTACATGTGTTCATGTGTATGTGTAGTTTATTAGGCATTGCTTATGCATGTTGATAGTTGCATGTGGAAATGTGTACAATGGAGTAATGATTGTTGTCATGCATGAGGTCATGGTTTTTGAAGTTGATATGGTCATGGATTGATGGTTGGACTCTAGCTAGAATGATGTGAATATGGTTTGGTACTCATATGTTATATTTCTATATGCAGTTGTTATGCATGTGTAGTCTTGGTTATAGTTATGCATGAATAGTAATTCAAGCATGCCTTGTGAATTTATGGTACGAAATTTAGGTCATCAGAGTGATATTGGTACGTTATGATGCTAATGTGTTGGTTGAGATAGAGCAGGAGATGCAGATCATTGTAATGAGGTTGCAGCATTAGGCTTTGGCATAAGAGTAGATCGTCATATAGGTATTGTATGTTGGCATGCAGGTATGTAATTTAAGGATTTTTATATATATTAGGGTTATATAAACTAGGTTTAGGTACATGTATTTTGATGTTATGGTTACCTTCATGATAGATGTTAGTTGATTAGTGTAGTTATATGCACATGTGTCGGATAGTCAAGAATGATAGTAACATGTAGTTGTATGCATTGTTATTGTTGCTTTATATTAGATAACTTGATGATTATGTTATATGTTGTTGAAGAGCATGATATGTTAACTTATTGTTATATGCTAGTAACTTGATGATTAGGGTTATTTCATTAAGATATTAACATTATATGTATCATGCTAAATTAGATTGGACTATATAGATGGTTAGGGTTACGACATTCAGGTATGAGTCAACTTATTGTGTTGCATTATGTGGTACTAATCTAGACCAATCATACATATGCAATTTCTATGCATAAATGATAATTTTTATAAGTTAATATGTGAAATGTTAGTTAGTGATTGTTATGGATATCATGATCTTATTTATGTTTAATTTGATGTGTTGTGAATTTATATCGTGCTAACTAGCTTGATTGTGTAGAAAAGATCATCTCCCCTGAGATATAGTAAGGTGATCGTATATTTGGTGCTTGACTGTTTGATTATGTCATCTAGTTAATTTATTTAACATGGTATGTTGGCAAGTTGTTTGAATGTTTGATGAATTTCATAATATGAGTATGAACTCCAATGATCTTGTTTTAAGATGATTGTATCAACACATATATGTTGAGACAGTTGATATGTACTTGAGTATAGTAGGTGATAGTTGTAGCATTGTGTCTAAGGACTATGAGTTGACTATGGATTATGACATGATTGTTAGTCTTGGTAAAGGTTGATTTCAAATTGTTAGATATGATTGTTTTGAGCTTTAGAACGTGATACTGACATGTGCGAGCAAGTTGCAGGGAAACATGCTTGTTATTAGCGTGACAAGATAACATTGATGTGCTTATATAACTAACAGTTGGGTGATGTGACAGTACTAGTAATCCTAGATTACAACCAAGTGAAAAGGTTAAAGGAAGAAATTGGACAAGAATTCCTTTGGCTATGTTTGGAAACCCTAATTCCAAACGAATGAGTGTTTTGCATACAATAAGTCTTCTTAACCTTGATTTTGTCCAACATTATGTGGATATGTGCTAGACTCATGAACATGTACTTGACAGGTACATTAGCTAGAAGTGGATCTATCAAGGGGATTGGAGTCCCTTGAGAGATGGTGTGGATGTGTTCAGTTGCAAGAAATGTGTGTGGCACAACAAGATAAGCTAATTAGTGTATTTCTATGTTTATTTATTCACTAACTGTTATGTGTCTATGATAATGTGATGCAGGGAGTTACATGGTCAGAGAAATTTCCATGAAATCTTGAAGGAGGCTCAGGTTGAACTTTCCTTGGGAAGCATGGGGATTGAGTCATGGTGTCTGTGGTTAGTCTTGTTCTTTTGGTATTTTACAATTTTTGCACTTGATTTGTGATTTTGCATATGTCTGGTGCATAGCTATGCCACTCTGTTGTGGTGTCATGTTGCTAATGATTTTCATGGTGTTGCTTCTTATTTTCCCTTGGTATTTCCTTTTATGTTGATTCTCGGGAGTTGGTTTTGGAAGGATGAAGTTAATGGAGCTCTGGGAGAGTTGTGTGGTACCCAATAGTTGATATAAGATTTAGATGAAGCTCTGAGCATGAGTAACCGCAACAGAAGGTAAGACTATGATAGTCAGTTGGATTGGTTGGTCCATAGTGGTAAATGGACAGTGTCAGTACAGACATGTATAAGGTAACCAGAAAATGAAAAGTAAAAGGATCTAAGGTGTCGGATGCCTTGGCTATGTTGGAAATGACTACTCTTAATGTTGCGTTGTGTTGCATGAATAAAGGAAGTTCTCTTAAGCCTTGACCTTGATATCTAGTAATTGTGTTATGATCATGGTGATTGTTTTATGTTAATGATTATATATGAATGAATGTATGTATGTATGTATGTATGTATGTATGTATGTATGTTACTATTTGACAGGGTCATCAGGAATCGTCCTTATGGAGGAATGATTGCTTATGCAGGCGAATGGAATTAAGAGGTTCTTGGTCTTACAAGGAATCAATTGAGAAGAGTAGTCATGAAAATATACAAGGTTAGTATCATATGGTTATGAGTTGATATTATGTGATTATATTATGTCTATCTTATGGATAGGTTATACCAAGGGATACAACAGTTAAATGAAAGCAATGTGGTCTATGACATGATGGGACAAGCATGGATAAGACACTGGAAGCAAGGTTGCTTGGTAAAAGCCAATATGGTTTTGGATGTGTTGTACTATTGTTGTGCACATGTTGCATATGTGATGTTATGTGCATGTATTTTTGTGTGGATATTGCATATGCAGTGCTAGGTATAGATGGTGCCATGTAGATGTTGGATATGTAGTGGTGTGTATAGATGATGTTATGTACATGTTGGATATGCAGTGCTAAGTATAGGTGGTGTTGTGTGCATGTGGTACATGTGGATCTGTGTACATATGGTGTTGTGTGCATGATTGTACAAGTGGTGTTGTCTGCATGGGGTGTTGTGTACAGGTTGTACAAATGGCAAGGTGTGTAGGTAGTGTTGTGTACATGTCGTGCATGTGGTGTTTTGTACATATGATGTCGGGTACATGTTGTGTGTGTGGTACTGTTATGAAACCAGCTCAAGAAAAGATAGAAAAAATAGATCAACGCCTTAGAATTCAGCCTCTTCGAGGGGGGAACCTCTTTTACATTACATAAATGAACAATTCGTGGATGATTCAAATGACAAAACCTCCTCTCTATATATAGGAGTCTAAGGAGTCACAATATAACCCAGCCGACCTAAAAATAATAATATAAAGCCACAAAAATAACAATAGAGGGATTCTATGGGGCACAGTAATAACAATATGGGGACAATAGGGGCACAACAATATTAATAAGGGGTACAAATACAATAGTAATGGGGTAATAACTCGTATTATAGGGACCCAACATGCCCCTCTCCTTCAAAAAAGTGTTGTCCTCAACACATGAGTAGTTTTGGATGCTTCTGTATAAAATTCTCATCCTCCCATCTGGAATCTTCAGCAGATAAGTTCTTCCACTTGATAAGATACTCTGAAATTGATCGATTTCGTAGCTGTCGAGTTCTTGTTTCTGTGACTGCTTCTGGTTCCAATATAATCTTTCCTTCCTCGTCAAGTTCTGGCAATATTGTTTGAACTGGGAGCTT
>APFE030226074.1:16732-65619 GCA_000404065.3 Pinus taeda | reverse complement strand
CTTGGCACATTGCCTCTTTAAGATGTTCAAAGGCCTTTGTTGCTTCTGGAGTCCATGAAAATGCATCTTTTTTCAATAGTGTTGTTAGAGGTGTTGCTATTCTCCCATAATTCTTAACAAACTTGCGATAATACCTAGTCAACCCGAGAAATCCTCGCAGATGCTTTATGGATGTGGGGATTCTCCATTCCTTAATGGCTTTAATTTTGCTAGGGTCCACCTTAAATCCTTCATGAGATACAATATGACCCAGATATTCAACCTCTTGTACTCCAAAGAAACATTTGGATCTTTTTGCGTATAATTGTTTTTCCTCCAATAGTTGTAGCACCTCATCAACATGTTCAACATGATCCTTCCAAGACTTGTTGTAGATTAGTATATCATCAAAGAATACTAGCACAAATTTTCTAAGGAATGGTTTGAACATTGAATTCATCAAACCTTGAAATGTTGAGGGTGCATTCGTAAGGCCAAAAGGCATGACCGGAAATTCATAATGGCTCTCATGAGTTCTAAATGTTGTTTTCGGAATGTCTTCAGTCTTCATTCTGATTTGATGATATCCTGAACGAAGATCCAACTTGGTGAAGTAAATTGATCCATGCAATTCATCCAGTGATTCATCAACGACAGGAATGGGAAGCTTATTTTTAATAGTGAGCTTCCTGAGCTCCCTATAATCCAGACACATGCGCCATGATCCATCCTTCTTGTGCACCAATACTACTGGAGTAGAGAAAGAACTTTGACTCGGTTGAATTATACCAGCCTCTAGCATTTCTACAACCATACGTTCAATTTCACTCTTTTGGGCATAGGGATATAAATACAGCCTGATCTTTGGAGGAACACTTCCTGGAATTAGATGAATAGCATGATCATGATCATGAATAGGTGGGAGACCTTTGGGAGTCTCAAATACCTCAGAATGATTGTCCAAGACTATTTGGAGATTTGGAGAAATAGATGATTCCAATGTGGAAACATCTAGCGATTATAATTGTGCAATTACACCTTTTCGTTCCTTTTTTAGAAGCTGTCATAACATTAGAGCTGATTATATTTCCGAGTTTCCCTGCAATACCCCATAATTCAACTTCCTTTCCTTCCACAAAAAAAAATCATGAAAAGTTCATGAAAATTAAAAGCTATTGTACCCAAGGATTGTAGCCATTGGACTCGTAATACAACATCAGCACATCCCTTTGGAATGGAAAGCATTGGGCTAGTCAATACATATTCTCCCATGGATAGCTTGATATTATGGCACTTCCTTCCAGAGCAATTATTGTTCCTCCATTAGTAATCATCACTTGACACTCTAGTGCTAGATATAGGAAGCAATTCAATTATTTTGCTACCTTACAATGAATAAAATTGTGGGTACTTCCTGAATCAATCAACACTATTACCTTTTTCTTCTTGATTTGTCCTTCTATCTTGATGGTTTGAGGAGTGGTAATTCCCACCAATGCATTACAAGATATGGTCAGATTCTTTTGTTCTTCATCTAGGCTTTGTTCCTGGAGTATATCCTCTTCTTTTGACCTTTCTTGCTCCTTTTCTTCTTCCTCTTCACAATCTATGTAGAATAATTTCTTCTCAGCACACTTATGACCTTTAGTGTATTTGCTATCACAACTGTAACAAAGCCTTTTGCTCTTTTTTCTTCCAATTGTTGTGGTGTCAACCTTATAGGTTATGGAAGACTAGTGGCAACACCACTTCCGTCTTTATAGATGTGAGTGGTATGCTTCCTCGTTGCCATAATTTTGCTTTCCATTTGTACCTGAATGCCTTCTCTAATGAATCAGGTTCCCAAAGGCGGACATCATGTTGGATATTATCCTTTAAAGACCCTATGAACACATCAATCCTATGCTCCTCTGGATATCTTTTACCCTTATGTTCAGTTTTTGGAACTCCTCAATGTGCTCCATTATTGAACCCTTTTGTTTGAGACTTATCAATTGGCTAAAAAAAGTGTTGCTTTTTGTATCCTCATAATGTGCTATCAATTCTTTTGTAAAAATTGCCCAAGTGATAATTTGTTTACGAGAGCAAAGCCATTGATACCATACAAACTGATTTGGTTCCAAATATAAAGTTGCAATACATACCTTTTGTGTGTTTTGCACATTATTGAGATCGAAAAAATGCTCCATCTGTAATATCCATGTTGCGGGATCCTTGCCATCAAACTTCCTCATATCGATTTTTGGAATATGGTGGGTCTTCGATCCAACATTAGAGTCTATGGAATCATGATTAACATTTCTTTTGTTCTCATCATGAGTTCCTTTACTACCCTTTCACCATTAGTGACCCTTTCTTGTAGCAACTTATTCATATTTATCTTCAATTCTTCCATGTTTGTCTTCAAATCTATCTTCAAATCGTCCATCTTAGCTTCCATGTCATTCATATTAGCTTCTACAGCTTTCTTTAAACAATCCATCTTAGCTTCTACGCCTTTCTTTAAACCATCCATCTTAGATTTTGTTCCCTTTTGTGCAAGTGACACTTGTTGCACTTGGTCTCGTAATTTTGATATATCATGTTGCATTTCTTCCTCTTCTTCATGAGTCATGGTAGAGCTTTCAGGATGCCTACTAGGTGTTTCCATTTTCTTTCCTTGGGGCATCAAGTACCGATAATAATGCTTTACTATTCCCTTTGAATTCCTTCAAAATAATTTTTCAAACCAAGCTTAAGAAAACATAGAAAAAATATACACACCTTTTTTCACTTTGTAGGAGCTCGATATTGCCTCTGATGTGTCTCTGTAATTTTGGGTCATCCAGTTCTGAAATTGTGACCTATGGTAGCCCTCTGTGTCCTCTTTCCAATGCCGCCAGTCTGACCCCAATTGGATTCTCCAATGAAGAGTTATGCCAAATCTCCCACAGTGACCTGATTATAGATTAATTCAGTAGAGTGAACTTGTACGACGTGCCACGCGTCCCTATTTTGACCTTTGGCTTTGAAAAATATATACAAGAAACTACAGTCCATCCTCTTTCTTTACCTTCTTACGAAATTTCAATCTGATGCTCAGAGAGAAAGCTATGACGATTTTCCCCAGGTCACTTGTTTTGAATGTAATTCAGGATTCTACAAAAGGACCAACTTCCTCAGATCATAGCTTCAAAAATTTAGCGTGAAAAGCTCTGAAGTACGGACCTAAGATTCAGCGCGATGTCTTCTCAATTTTTTTTTTTTTTAACTTCTGAAACGTCGCAGAAAAGAAGTTATAGCGAAAATGCCACGATGACCTGTTTGGAGCAGCGAAACCATAGAATCCAAAGCTCTGATACCAAATCTTATGGAACCAGCTCAAGAAAAGATAGAAAAGATAGATCAACGCCTTAGAATTCAGCCTCTTCAAGGGGGAAACCTCCTTTACATTACATAAATGAAAAATTCTTGGATGATTCAAATGAAAAAACCTCCTTCTATATATAGGAGTCTAAGGAGTCACAATATAACCCAGCCGACCTAAGAATAATAATATAAAGCCACAAAAATAACAATAGAGGGATTCTATGGAGCACAGTAATAACAATATGGGGACAATAGGGGCACAACAATATTAATGAGAGGTACAACTACAATAGTAATGGGGTAATCACTAGTATTATAGGGACCCAACAGGTACTATGTACATTCTGTACAGTGGTGCAATGTACATGTGGCATTGTATACACGTTGTGCAGGTGGTGTCATGTACATGTGACATTGTGTAGGTGGTTGCAGTGTATAGTTGATACTGTGTACATGTGGTACATATGGTACTGGTGTAGATGCATGTATTGCATGGTATCGTATGACATGTGAAGTTTTATGTGTATGATGGACACTATGTGTATGTGCACATGGTTGAGGAGAAGGCATCGAGTGTTTGTCGGGTGTGGAAACCAACCCGAACTGTGTACGGAATAAAGACAATGGTAGAAGCTAAGGATTGATGAAAGGATAAGTATCAACATTTTATTTCAGTTTTATTATGCATGTGATTTATGAATATGGTATATGATGATTATATGTGATCTATGATTCTGGTTTATCATGTTTACATGTGATTTATAATGTTTATCTATGATGGTTTTGTTTTGAGCTAACCAAATGTGATATGTTTATACATGATGATTTGATCAAACAGTCAGTTTGACTTGTTGTGACAGGAAATGAACACAATTGCAAGTGTACCTTATTGATGAACTACCATTGAGCTATGATTTTAGGTTATTTCAATTTATTTGAATCTAATGGAAATTATCTGCTTGGAATAGGAATGCATCAACATGCCTGCCTGGGTGGTTGAAATTGACTACAAGAATTGGCAACAACAGTAAAAGAAATTGGAACATGCAACAATATGTTGGTAAAGTAGTTCAGAAGCAAGGCCATTGTGGGACACTAGTACCCAATATTGTCCATTGATTGCCATGCGTATGTTATGACTGGTATGATGGTTTTGAGGTAGGTATATGCCTTGCTTTTGTATCTTCCAATGTGAGGAAACCTTGTCAAGGGATGGATCACCTGTGTTAGGGGATTCTAGAGAACTTGGAAGGTGAGTGACTGCATAGAAGGGGGTGACAAGATTTCCCGAGGGACTGTGCAGCAGAGAAGGGAAGGTCTCGGATATATTTGTTTTGACCATAAGCATTGTCAGATGGAATCAGATGCACATTGGGAGTGTGACCTGGAAAAATGAGTCGGTAACTATTCACTGAGTGGACAAGTGATGCAAGATTATAATGCTAGACATTGGATGTAGTTTGATTGTGGCGGTGGATTCTGGACTTCCTGGCAAGGAGGTGAATTCTGGTACTCCTTTGAGGGTGGAGGTGTGATCACCTAGATTCCCTTGTTGTTCGATATGAGCATTGTATCCTTTTATTTTTTGGCTTAGCAAATGTGCATATGTGTATATGTGGTTATTTTAAATACCATAATGAGTTGTGTTATAAAGCTCAAGTATGTGGTATGTTGTCATGTTGTCATGATGTTTTTCTTTTGAGCAGGTTATTCATTGTAAATATTGGAACGAGATAAGTTATAAAGCTCCATGGGCAATATGCTTGATTTTTACCAGTTTTTCTAAGGTCATGGTGTGGTTTAACACCGAGGATGGTGTTCCCAAGGGGGGGGGGGGGGGGGGAGGGTGCGGTGCGGTTATGTAATAGCCTTGGTCAAAAGTTCATGTAATAAAAGTTAATAAAGGAAAAATAAAATCACGGTTAAGGGACACTTATTCCAGCTTAATGTTGGGTAGGACATCGTGGTGTGGGTGCTCATTTTGGTTTATTATGGCTAAGGAAATTGGCAAATGCAAAGGTAAAAAGGAATTTTTGGCACATTTGTTTATGAAAATAGGAGAAAAGGAAGGTAAAAGGTCACAGGTTGCATGTAAGGAGGAAATTGAAGGAAAATAATGGAAAATGAAGAAAATAAATGCCTCATTAATAAAAAGGATTTTGAGGATCAGTTGGCAAGCGCTTGGCTGAGGATCTTAGTCAGTGGTAGGCTCTTGGTCAGTTCAAGTTTGGAGCTCTCTCATTATTCTCTCTCTCTCTCACTCTTGGTCACTTAGAGTTTTCTTGGAGCAATCTAGTTTTGGATTAAGGAAGGAAAAGCAAGCAAAGGGAAAGGAAGGAAATCAAGGATCAAGGAAGGAAGAGTAGGATCACATAGCTTCAGCAGGAATATTTGCAGGTAACATTTTGCATGTGTGATTTCCTAGCTGGTTTGGACATGCATGGCTTTGCATGTTGGTCTATGGTTCTCTTGTTGTCGGTGGCATGGTTTTTTCAGGTCATGACAGTGGTTTTTAGCATAGCCTTGCCTTTTTCCAGATGCCAGGGTGTTGGGTTGTTTTTTTTTGTTTTTTGCGCTTTGGTTTATCGGATCGATTTCAAAATTTGGGGCAGAGGTGGTCTCAAATTTCATTACAAAAGGCCGAGGAATCCCTTGACCAGTTTTGGTGGGATACACGATAAAGCGTAAGGGATAAGTCTCGGTTTGGGGCCTAGTGATTCGGGTTTGGATTATGATAAATCCTGAGATACTAGACTTGGTTTAGGGCCTAGCGATCCAGGTTAGACGAAAAATTCCTCAAGGATAGTGATGGATTCTGGATGGCATTCCAAGTTCGGTTTGGTTGTGATCAGAGCACCGATTTCGGTGTGATCATGGTTTGATGAGGGTGGAAGTGGTTTAACCTTTGGATTCCCTTAGTTGTTCTTGGATTGGTTGTTCTATGAAATCCCACATTCATGCCTGGAATATGGCATGAGGGTGACTAGCTAAACTGACGATGTGTTTCAGCCATGTCTACGGTCGAGTGGTACATGGAAGTCCCAAACCTGGTCAGATTTTCCTATGATTAGTGAAAGATATTTTTTCTTACTTTTGCACTTGTTTAGATGTGGATTTGATGGCTACCATATCTCTGATATTTACATGGTTTAATGATGCTTATAAGCATGGTTATGTGATTGGTTCATGTCATGGTTATCTCATGTTTTTACTCGTAAAAAAATGGACAATGTATCTATGACCTAATGGATGGAATGGCAGTTAAAATGATAAGGAAACAATTCTTCAGGGCAAATCGAAGATAAGTATGAGACCCCTATGCTCAAATATGTCATTTACACCTATAGGTTGCATATTTACTAAGTTTTTCACAAAATGTTTGTCATGGTTAGGATTGGTTAGGTCAAGCCCTTGATTAATTTTTGTGTTAGAGGCTTTGCCTTGGTGTCATCTACTGTCTTGGTAAGTCTCATCAAGTTCTAGGAATTGGTTTGGAGACTAGCCACAAAAAAGTGGCTTAAATCTCCTAGTCTCTAGCACAAAACTGGCTGAAAAAGATTGCAGTCTCTCCTTTGAAGCATTGTGGGAGAAAATTTAGGGTTCCATTCACATGCATTCCTTGTCATGGGAGCAAATCTAGGTTTAATTCATTGAAATTCTAGGTTAACTCATGGGGTTGGCCACCTAGAGTGGTGGACTAGCTCCTAGGGGTGTTGAAGTACCTGAGGGAGGTTTATAAGATCTTGTTTTGTCAACTCCATTTCCTTAAGGTTACCTCGAAGGTTGAGTCTTATCATAGTGGCCTCTCGTCACATGTTTACCCCTGTTGGCCGATTGCTTGGGTAGATGTGGGAGGAGAGCATTATAAGCACTAAACACACTAATGTAAAATTTTCCTTTATATATATGTCTAATATGGGAATAGGTATGTACAAGTTGAAAATACTAAACATATTGATATACATTGTAATTTTATTAGACATATAGAAGATGAAATGAAACACACTAATGTAAAATGTGAATTTTTTTATGTAATTTAAAAAATTTCATTTATTTGTAAAGAAATACATAAAATATTACAAATATATACATAAAATATAATTTTATGAAATATGTTAAAAAAGATTAAATTGAATTTTAATATTGTATAAGACAAATAAATTATAAATATTTTCACCAAATCACTTTAGCGAGACAAGTTTTTTAAAGCTAAGTTTCTTGTATTTTTCAAAATGAGCATCAAAAATTTGCTGTTAGAGTAATTAAAATTTACATTTATTTTCTAGTAATTAAAATGTACTTCACATAGTCCACATGGGGTAGCCCAAGCGGCAAGGGCCGTGGAAATGAAGTCTCGCCGAACCGGAAGTCTTGGGTTCAAATCTTGGGCTACCCTTCCCCCGTAGAGGGGTACATAATGGACATGTAAATCAGAGAGTCTCGCCCCAGCTTACAAAAAAAATGTACTTCACATAAAAACATTGTAAATTATGGAAAAAAAGTATATAACATCTTTTCTCTTTAATAAATTTAAGCATACATATTTTCATTACTAAATACAAATTTGACCTTTCTCTCTTCTTCTTTTGTTTGTTCCTTTTCTATTTATTTATTTTTTATATAGCTAATATACATATTACCCTAGCAATTCTATAAAGTTGTGATTTTTTGGGTTTTATTAACTTCAAGGAAATTTGGAAGTTCTAATGGGTAGTTTAATTAGTAGATTCTAAAGTTCAAGGAGATTTTAAATTAAATTTCATTAATATTGTTGGGGTTACTTATGAAATGTGAAAATTTAGATCACGTATAATAGTATTTATAGGCATTTGAAAAGTCTCTGGCATGAACTATCCAAGGACTCATGCATGTCTGGAATAACATTGGGACTTATTCATGTTTTCTTCATTGAAGGTAGATAAGCTACAAAATTGCTATAACATGTAGGTATATCATACGATTGCTAAGGGCTAAAAATGTCTATATACTAATTAAAAGGGAGTTAAGTGCAAGAAGTAGGGATTTCTTATGGTATTAAAGGATGAAAAGACATGGATCCTGCTTCAAGACTTAAATCACCAATGGAAATGAAGTTGAAGAGTTTTTTGTTATACAAAATTTCAATGTTCTCAAAAGTAAACAAGTGGATAAAAAGGTAACATTGATAAGTGGGTCAATGGTGATTCTCTAAGAAATTCTCTGTTGAACTCCCTCTACAAGTCATAATTTCCAATTATCTATCTTATTGGGGCTAGATTTTGACCAAATTGACTTCTCCTATGTTGACTCTACAACCGTAAAGTTGAAACAACCCAATAGAAAAATTTGGGGATGCAAATGAAAGAAGGTTGTTTAAGAATAAATGGGTTTCCTTCCCAATATTAGTTTCCTAATATCACTTATCTCCTTCGGAGAGAAATGAGAGCAAAGCTTAGTAAATGGATTCTAACTTTCCTCATTTCCTAATTACACTCTAAAGAATCATATATTAGGGATAATGACCCTTGAATATAGAACCAAATATTTTCTCACTTTATATATGTATTATCAGGAATATCATTATGGGTAATCTCCTAATGGGTAATCTCCTAATAAAATGTAGTTAATAATACTAGGCAGTTCTACTTCAACTAGATGATCTTAACCTGCAAATCCAAGAAGTTTATCATAAATTTATTGCCCACTAATAAATGTAATGGACATTTAACCCCTAGTGTGAGTTGCTACTTTTGTCTAGTCATTGACTTGGAGGACATTATTCCCTTAGTTTAAATACTGGCATGCACTCGTCACATGGTTATTTTTCTAGTTTTCTTATACGAGAAAGCATTTCTTACCTCTTAGTTAGTACAAGCATATAGAACTTCTAAGTTCATAAAATGATACTTCTAGTTTTATGTTCTCATGTTATATATTTTAGGGTGCTAATATTTCTGACACATCTTAAAAAAAATCATTATTTTCCTGCTATTGTTCTGGTTTCATTAGTGGTAGACCATCAACAATATGTATATATTTTCTAGGTTTTCTCTATTAGTATAGATACTCCAAATAGATTTCTTAATTAAAATATTTGAATATCCATGTTAACTAATATATTTGAATACCAACTCCATATATGCATAGAGAAAAAGTAAGTAGAAAAAATATATTAACATATCAATTATAAATAAAATGTTTTAATATCCATATCGAGTTTGAACTACGTAGTAAAACAATTAAAAATAAAAAATAAGAATTATTATTGTAAACATTTTATTAAATAAAAAAATTCAAAATATAAAATATAAAACAATTCATCCTAATGGGGATCAGCGATCAAAATATAAGCCAAAGGGCCCGAGGTGGATGTGACCCATGTGCAGGACACGTGTAGCATATGTGATGGGCAACTGGTGTTAGAGGTAGCGAAGACTCGAGAAGGAAAGAACATATTATAAACCTTAGCTAGGGGGTATTCTTCTATGTTTTTGTTTCTTTGGTATGGACAAGAGTAGGGGTTGCATAATTGATGATGTGTATGCAGATGTTGCCAACCCGTGCATGCTTGTTCTGCTAGTAAACAATACCTTTGTCATTGTGGCTGTGTGGGAAGTGTTACTACGAGTACTCCTTGGAAACCCTGTCACTCACTATGGGATCCTGGAAAAAGGGATGGAGGAAGTCTGTGGTGTATATGTTTCCTGCTGACAGGGAGAAGGGTGGTGTTGGTCAAGCCTATGGAGCGTGATCATCACCCTATTTCCAGAAAGCTTGGAAACACTCCAGTAACATGTTCATTGTGGTATTTGGTTTGGAAGAATTTTTTTTCCTGGTTTCAGTGTTTGTAGAGGGTTCCTTCTATGGTTGTAGTTTCTGATATTGGTGCCGCACCCCTTTGTGGAGAGAATTTAAGCCCAGACACTTTCGATCTCAGCACCCTGGGTGTTGGGAGGTGGGTAGTTAGTCTTTGGTGTGTTGTAGTGGTTTTATCAAGGAATTCCATCCCGTGGTTCTTGTTTCAGATTCACAGTTCGATGGGGCTTGAATTGGGTTTTAGAGTGTGGAGTCATTTTGTTCAAGTTGGTAGGTTGGACAATTCTGCCGCATGGAAGCCGAAATTTTGGGGTTTTGTTGAGTGGCCATTTTGGTCATGCTATAGTCGAGCCTTGTGCTTGGTGCTTTGTTGCCAATTCAAAGATGTTGAGGCATCGAGGTTGGGCCCGAAGGGGTGTGGGGCCTCGCAGGTAACTAGTTAAACACAATTGCATCTTTTGAATTCATATTAAAACAATTCACTCTAATGGGTATGGGCAATCAAAGTATAAGCCAAATAGCCCAGGGTGGATGTGACCCATGTGGAGGACACATGTAGCATATGTGATGGAAAACCAAAAGAAATGGTGTCAGTGATCTAGATCTTGGGAGGAGGCCCCCAAAATCTAAAAGATTTAAATGGATCTTTTGGGGGGAAGGCCCCCAAGATCTAAAATATTGAAATGGATCTTGGTGGGGAAGGCCCCCAAGATCTAAAAAATTGAAATTCCAAAAGAAAAAGAGTAGAATGCCCAATAAACAAAACCACAAAGAATTTTTTTATTAAAACATATGATAACCGTAAGGACTACATTGTGCTGGACAATTTGTCCTTTTAAAAAATGTGACTTGTTACTTATAGTGTTTTTCAGCTACAATACCACGGGTCAATTCGATGGGTGAATGAATCCATGGGTGGATGTCATAATACAATGGGTCAATTCCATGGGTGAATGAATACCATGGGTGGATGTCACAATACCATGGGTGAACGAATACCATGGGTGGATGTCACTTACAATACCATGGCTGGATTACATGGGTGATGGAATAACATAGGTGGATGAATACCATGGGTTGATACCATTTTTCATTCGGATCATTCCTCCCTCCTTAAGAAGCAATGGTCCATATTGCGTGAAGTTCCCTCCTACGAAGCCTTTGTTGAATATGAAGAGCGACTGAAGAGAAGGGTTTTATGTGCTTAACCCATAACCATGACGAATGAAGATCCGAAGATAGAGATACCCTGTAATACTGACAGTGTGTGGCCTAGCAAATGGACTTTGATGAAGTGTGGGTTTGTGGATGACCCATAACCGCGATGAACGAATATTCGAGGATAGAGACACCCTATAATGCTTGTGACCAACTGTGATACTGACAGTGTGCGGCCTAAAATTGCCACAGATGTGCTATTTTCAGATAGTCATTCACCGTTGTGGGAGGCTCAATGGAAGGCAATGTCGAGGATTGGTTGATTTTCTTTTTTTTAATTGATGATTTAGATTGATTTTTTGTTTTATTGATTTTTAATAAAGTTGAAAAAAATAGTTTTCTCTCACCTAGCTCCCTGCCAACCAATTTTTTAGAGATTTAAAATTATTCCAATTTTAATAAGTTCAAGTTCTAATTAGATGGGAAATTAATATATAAGAAAAATTTATTTAGTTAAATGATCCATTTTACAGTGAGATGTGTAATTCTTTTTTTCTATTCGTGCCATGTGGCTCCTTACCCACCAATTTCCTAGGGATTTGAAATTATTCGAATTCTAATAAGTTATATTCGAATTAGATGGAGAAACTAACATATAAGCAAATTTTATTTAGCAAATTGGTCTATTTTACAATAAGATGTGTAAGTGTAATTGTTTTTTTTTCAAGTTAGATTTGACCCACAACATCTTTATACATGGTTAATCAAGTAAATGTGTGTATTGATAGGACATTTTTTGTGTTGCAATAGTTTTTTGTTATATTTATGAAGTCTTCGGCTATATCAACCACATTAATATTTTTAATGTGGTTGTACTAGTTATAAATATTTTCACCAAATCACTTTACCATATAAATTTTTCAAATCTAAGCTTCTTATATTTTCCAAAATGACCATTAAAAATTGATATTAGAATAATTAATATTTATATGTGTTTTTTTAATAATTGAGATTGATTTTGCATAAAAACACTAAATTATAAAAAGAAGTATATAATATCTTTCCTCTTCCCTCTTTAATAAATGTAAGCAGAGATATTTTCATTACTAAATACAAATTTGACCTTTCTCTCTTTTTCTTTTGTATGTTCCTTTTCTATTTATTTATTTTGTATATAGTTAATATACATATTACCCTAGCAATTCTATAAAGTTGTGACTTTTTGGGTTTTAGTAATTTCAAGGAAATTTGGAAGTCTTAATGGCTAGTTTAATTGGTTGATTCTAAAGTTCAAAGAGGGTTTAAGATTAAATTCCATTATGTTTGTTGGTTTACCTATGAATTGTGTAAAGTTAAATCAAGCATAATAGTATTTACGGGCATTTGAAAAGTATATGGAATGAACTATTGAAGCACTCATGCATGTCTAGAATGACATTGGGACATATTCATGGTTTCCTCATGGAAGGTAGATAAGCTACAAAATTGTTATAACATCTAGGTATATTATATGATTGCTAAGGGCTAAAAATGTCTATATAATAATTAAAAGGGAGGTAAGTGCAATGTATAGGGATTTCTTATGGTATTAAAGAATGAAAAGACATGGAGCATGCTTCAATAATTAAATCACCAATGGCAATGAAGTTGAAGTGCTTTTTGTTTTTCAAAATTTCAATGTTCTCAAAAGTAAAGAAGTTCATCAAAAGCTATGACGGATAAGTGACTCAATGGTGGTTATCCAAGAAATTTTCTGTTGAGCTACCTCTACAAGTCAAAATTTCCAACTATCTATCTTAATGGGGCTAGATTTTGACCAAATTGACTTCTCCTATGCTGACTCTACAACCCTAAAGTTGAAACAACACAATAGACAAATTTGGGGATGCAAATGAAAGAAGGCTACTTAAGAATAAATGAGTTTCCTTCCCAATATTAGTTTCCTAATATCACTTACCTCCTCTTGAGAGTAATGAAAAGAAGTCTTAGTAAAAGAATCATATATTAGGGATAATGACCCTTGAATGTAGAACCAAATATTTTCTCACTTTATATATGTACTATCAAGAATATCATTATGAGTAATCTCCTAATATAATGTAGTTAAGAATATCAGGCAATTCTACTTCAATTGTATGAGGTTCTTTACAAATCCAAGAAGTTGAGCATAAATTCATTGCCCACTAATTAATGTAATGGACGTTTAACCTCGAGCGCGAGTTGCTACTTATGTTTAGTCACTGACTTGGAGGACATTGTTCCCCTAATTTAAATTCCG
This sequence comes from Pinus taeda, assembly GCA_000404065.3. Classification (NCBI taxonomy): domain Eukaryota; kingdom Viridiplantae; phylum Streptophyta; class Pinopsida; order Pinales; family Pinaceae; genus Pinus; species Pinus taeda. The sequence goes on along the minus strand of APFE030226074.1, from coordinate 52,061 downwards.
GCATGCACTCGTTACATGGTTTTTTTTGTTAGATTTCTTATACTAGAAACCATTGCTTACCCCTTAGTTAGTACAAGCATATAGAACTTCTAAGTTCATAAACTGATACTTCTAGTTTTTTGTTCTCATGTTATATATTTCAGAGTGCTAATATTTCTCACACATCTTAGACAAAATCATTATTTTCCTCCTATTGGTCTAGTTTCATTAGTGGTAGGCCATCAAGAATATGTATATACTTTCTAGTTTTTCTCTATGAGTATAGATACTCCAGATAGCTTTCTTAATTTAAATATTTGAATATCCTTGTTAACTAATATATTTCAATATCAACTCTATATATGCATAGAGAAAAAGTAAATAGAAAAAATATATTAATGTATCAATTATAAATAAAATGTTTTAATGTCCATATTCAGTATCAACTACGTATATATTATATAAAACAATTCAAAATAAATAAATAAATATTATTGTTAACATTTTATTAAATAAAACAATTCACCCTAATGGGGTGGGTGATCAAAGTATAATCGAGAGGGTCCAGGGTGGATATGACCCATGTGAAGGACACGTGTAGGATATGCGACAAGCAATTAGTGTTGGAGGTAGCGAAGACTCGAGAAGGCAAGAGCAGAATATAAACCTTGGCTGGGGGGAATTCTTCTCTATTGTTGTTTCTTTGGTATGTGCAAGAGCTGGGTGGCATAATTGATGATGTCTATCCACACACCGCCAACCCGTGTATGCTCTTCATATTGGTAAATGATACCTTCATCATTCTGGGTGTGTGGGAAGCATTACTACGAGCGTTAGCTTGGAATCTCGGTTGCTTAGTGTGGGATCCTGGTGAAAGGGCTAGAGGAAGTCTAAGGCGTATATGTTTTATGCTGACAAGGAAAAGGGTGGTGTTGGTCGAGCCTGTGGAGTATGGTTGTTGGCCTATTTCCAAGAAGCTTGGCAACACTCCAATAAGCTCGTCATTGTGTTATTTGGCTTGGACGAATCTTTTCCTGGTTTTAGTGTTTGCAAATGGTTCCTTGTGTGGTTGTAGTTTCTGATATCGGCATGGCATCCCTTTGTGGAGAGAATTCAAGCCTAGACACTTTCGATCTCGGCGCCCTGTGAGTTGGGAGGTGGGTAGTTGGTCTTTGGTGTGCTGTAGTGGTTTTATCACGAAATTTTATCACATGGTTGCTTGTTTTAGATTCACATTTGGGTGGGGCTGGAATTGGGTTTTAGAGTGGGGTCATTTGGTTCAAGTCTGTAGGTTGGATAATTATGTCGCATGCAAGCCGTAATTTTGAGGTTTGGTCGAGTGGGAATTTTGGTCATGTTGTAGTCGAGCCTTGTGTTTGATGCTTTGTTGCCGATTCGAAGATGTTGAGGCAGCAAGGTCAGGCTCAAAGGGGTGTGGGGCCTCGCGACCAACCATTAGGAAGGAAAGGTCAGGAGGCAATTGCTGAGGATGAAGGGGTTGCAGGCGTCGAGTTGTGAGGGGAATTCGTCCAAGGCTGGGTTCGTCCAAGGCCGGGTTCAGACATCGAGTTGTGTGGAACTATTGGAAGTAATTCTTCCATGTCATGTGTAGTTGTTATTAGGAGTTACAAGGAGTCAGTCAAGAAGTTGTTGTTTCCAATATATGAGTCATAGTCATGATCTAGATGTGTCGAAGTCAGTAATTTATGTTTTATATATTTGTACCTCTGGTGATCAACAAATGTATCTAAGTTTGGTTTGTTGTGTGCAATAAATCACTTTCTAATCTCTCTCAATTTTCTATCATGGTATTAAAGTTGTCGTGGCTTGACTCCCTAGGGAAAGGCCAGGGAGATATGAGAAATCTTCAATGTTATTGTTTTGTACATAGATTAGTAGAAGTGTGAGGATTATTTTCCATTATCTTTTTTTAGATGTGTCTCAGAGTTTATTTTTAGCGTGTGAGAGCTTACTTTTAGTTAGCCTGTATGTAGATCTAAATAGTTTCATAGTGTTGAGGATTTCCATAGCGTGATCCTTCTTCCATATTAGGTTGATTAACATTTTGTAAGGAGCCATCCTCCCGGGCAGAGCTACCATTTGGGAACTTCTGCGTGGAACTTCTGCGTGGATATAGTCTTCCCAATGAAATGCCTTTCACTTCGCCCTCTCTACAGATTATCACAAATAATAACAATAAGGCGAGGGAGCTATCGACATCGCAATCACGACCATCTTCGATTTCACAATGGAATGGGCAATTTCATTGCTGCTGTAACTCTCGCAGGTTCTGAAGGAGGCATGCACAAATGGAGGGTATCACGTTCCTTCGAACACTAAGCTTTTGAAGACCCCGCTGAATGGGAACACCCTCTGGAATTCGAGCCTGAAGGTTTGTGAACTCTTCCAGCGGAGATGTGACTGAGCATTCAAGAAAAAGTTGGAGTCGGATACTCATAAGACGAAGGTCAACAAGTTGGAGGACTGCATTCAAGCCGTTACCAACTAAAGACAAGAATCCAGATCTGCTGCCTACGGTCACCTGATAATTGTGTGGAAGAAAAAGGAGGCACTCGCCTCACATATGCATATTCTAGTAGCTGGAAGCCGCAGATTGGGGAAGATCATATTTATTAAACGAAGCTACAGACTTCGTCGCACAAAAAGTGAAGGTTCAAGCCATGTAGGCATTGTCGCACTACTACTCAAATTCGTTGTTGGCTATGCCTCAATCAAAGGCCGACGGATCAGACCTGAGGTGAAATCGACCTGCCATGCATGATCATGGAGCGTGAAACCATTGATCTGAATGTGAGAATTGGTTGCTAGATCTGAGATATGGTTGTTGTGGAAAGCCGAGGAGCATCTGGAAGATCGCTAATTCTGAAGGGAGGTGTCAACAAAAACGTTTGCACCTGAGCCAGATGTGATTGGGTCAACTGCTCCAGCCACTGGATATCAGTCTGCAAGACTATCTCTGAAAAACTCCTCTCCTATAAGTCTTGAGTAATTAATATGAAATCTTTGTGAAGCTGCGGTGTGGGAAATCTGAATGATTGCTCTATATCCGAGATCCACGTGTGTGAAATCTGCATACCTGCTGGAGAAACGCTGATGGTTAAGTAAATGGCATCCTTTTGACCAGTGAATGGTGCAAGCCGTAACTGGCCATCCTATTCTGAAGTCCAATTCTCTATGGGCAGCCCGTTGGTCAACAAAAGAGAATTTGTAAGTGGCACAACCCAGCTCCAATCCAAGAATGGTCAAGTCGAAGAATTTGGTGGCGTGGATCGGAAGGCCGAGAGCTGGGAAGTGAGATGATTGTTTTTCTGCAATAGTAGCGCGTTACCAACATTTGTCGGGAAGCCAATTAGTGTTAAATTTATTCCACAAGATCTTCACGTCGCTCAGAATATGTTGTGCATGAACGAGGATATGAGTCGCTGCAGGAAGGTGGAATGTTTTTGTTTTCATTCTAGATCCAAGTCATACAATATTTGCTTTTTTGTGTTTTTATTTTGTGGTGTGTTGCGGTTTTACTATACTATAGTGTCAGTAATGTGAAAAATGAAAGGAAGAAGCAATTATGGAACAGATTAATATATTTTCAATTGGTGGTTTTTTTATGCATAGAGTGTCATAAAAATATATCACTAATTTGACTATTTATAATTTGTTATAAGTTGGTGGTGTCGTGCGGAGTGGGAACATCGGCTTACATATTAATTTGATTATGTTTTTAAGAGGTCACTTTGTATAATTGATTTTTCAATTCATTTAGTACCCAAACTATCTTCCTAAATAATTGGGGAATACAGTGGAAGACCATGTTCAGATTGAGGTATGTCAATAGGATGGTTCAGTGTCGAGACTGATTGGTCATGCTCCGTGACGTCAAGAAGAGTCAATTCTACAAAGTACGTTAAAGATCGTCTGAAGCGGTTATGTTTTAAATGGATGTCAAGTGACAACTCAAAGATGTGGTGGTGAAGAAAGAGTCGTGTTTGTGAGATTCCAGAGTGGATGCGAGTGTTGAGGAAGACCAATCAGACATATATCATATTGTTGTTGTAATATGTGTTTTCCATGTAAGCATTAAGGGAGGGTGTTGGAAGTAATGGTTCCATGTGATGTGTCTTTGTCATTAGGAGTTACAAGGAGTCAATCTAGAAGTTGTTTCCAATGTCTGAGTCATAGTCATGATCTAGATTTGTCGAAGTCAGTAATTTATGTCCTATATATTTGTACATCTGGTGATCAATAAATGTATCTAAGTGTGATTTGTTGTGTGCAATCAATCACTCTCTTATCTCTCTCAATTTTCTATCAAGAACAACCACCCTCCATGTAGTCTGTTGATATGAAAATGAGAGGGGTAATGGCAAATTTGGAGGAAATGAGGTAGCAAAGACACAATAATGGAAATGAATTCATTGCATTTCTGAATGACTTGCAGCAAAACCAATGGAACATCCTAGATTGCTTGACTTCCTGTGACAAGGCCAAAGGCATATCAATGACATAATTGATGATATGGAGGGTCACCTTGCTCATGTGGAATTTCATTCCCATCCTGCTCATGTTGCTTCTGGTGTTGGTGAAGCACCTAATTTTCTACATTAATATGTGATGAATGTTGGTTGTTTGTTGATTCTTTGTGTTTTTTGAACTATTTGATCTTTTTGCTTCTAGTTATTATGTAAAGCAATGATGGCAATTTCTTCTTAGTTTTTGTAAGGTTCGGAGACAATGATCCTCAAGAATATCATATGCAATATTTTGATCAATTAATATAAAGTTTTGGCCAACAAAAATAACATAAAAGAATGAAAAAGTATGAAGTGTATATATAGAGATTTATTTTAATCTTGAATTTATGAAGCATAAAGAAAGATTAAATCTCTAGAAATGCTTTCTAAAATAAGTTTGTATTAAGAGAAATTTAAGCATTGTGAACTTTTCTCAATTGAGATTAAAATACACCTATTTTAATATTTATTTTTAGATAAATAAGAAAATTCTAAATTTTAAAATAATATCATGTTTTTGGAATATATATATGAATCAAAGACAATTAGCATGGATTTATTTTAATTTTGAATTTATGAAAAGAGATTAAATTTCTTGATGTAGATTTTAAAAGAGTTTTTATCCAAAAAAAATAACCCTCGTTGATTTTGACAAATATATATGGATATTTATTTTTTAATTATTATGAAAATATTAAATAATACAGCATTCCAGAACTTAAGAATTAAAAAATATTTATATATAAAATTGTAAAAGACAGATTTGGAGGGTTTTAAACAAGATGAGTTCAGATACAACTTTCTGCTTTAATATATACACTTCTCAATTTTGGCAAAAAGCTAGATGTCATTTAGAAAGTTTATTAATAAAGTAAATGATAAAAATTCCGTAGCAAAGTAAAAATGTCAAATAATAGAAAATTTTACGTTTGAGAGCATATAAAGCTGAATGTTGGTGCGTAACCGACGTAGGTGCCACGAACTGAAAGTTCGTGGCAAGAGTTGAAAAGCATATGAAGCCATGCGTCGCGACGATAGACGTAAAATTGCCACAGAGTTGCTGTTTTCAGATAGCCATGTACCGTTTTTCGAAGCTCAGTGGAAGGCCGTGATCTCTCTTAATTTTCCGTTTAATGTGTGAGCACAACATAGATACCATATCGTCGTTAGCAGTGAAAGCAACGTTACAGTGAGCGAGCAATGTTGTCTCATCAACCAGCCTGCTTGCACCCTAAAGCCCGATTTGGGATCGGTAAAACGTTCGGTGCACGTAATACTTCTGAAGCATTTATATTCATCACTCATCACAAATGAATGCCATATAATATAATCACATTATTTTGATGAACAGGTCGAAGCAAAGGACGTGAGTGTGAGAAGGAGAAGGCGGAGCATGAAGAGACATGTAAGGAACAGGTGGAGCAATATGAAGTGGGACTCACAGGCGGAGAAGGCGGAAAAGAGGAGGTGGTAGAGGAAGTATATAGGGAGATAGCCCATAAAGTAGGAGGAGAGAGTCGTAACGAAAAGGCTGGCCACTGAGGCTATCCAGACCCACGCAGACACTCACGAAAATGTTTTATTGATGTAATACGTGATCCGTAGGTGATGTTATTGTATATATTCGACCTGTAATTAACGAGGACGATTGTGAAAGCTTGTTTGAGTAGTTTTAGTTGCCGGTTAAATATTTTTCTGTCGTTAATTTTTTACTTTTCTGGTCGGTTAAAGTATTTTCCTGCATATTATCTTGCCACTTAGCATCTTTGAATCTTTACTTTCTCAGAAGAATATTTTTTTTGCCCGTCAGATTCCAGTGTATCTTTCGAAATTTTTTCTTTGCACGCCATAATATATTTTAGAAGTTTTTTTTTTCTTTTTTTCTTTTCTCTCCTTTTTTTTTATCATTTTTTCTTCTAGGTTAGAGTATCTTGTTAGTAATTTTTTTTTGCCAATCAGTGTATCTTTTAGAATTTTTTTTCTGGCCTGTATCTTTTAGAATTTTTTCTATCCTTTTTTTCTTTCTGGCAGGCTAGTGTATCTTTTCTTTCTTTTTTTCTGCCTATTATATTATCTATTTTATTATATATTATTGTAATGTCTCGGAGAAATTGTAAATATTTGGTTTACTGTGCTAAATATAAACTAAACCGGATATTATTATCTGTTTGGAATTTAAGTATATTTGGATTTCTTTATGAAAGATAAAAAGTTTTCTTTTCAAAAGGATCGTAACTTTTCAACGAGGAAGTTGTTCTCTTGTAAAAAAAAAGGTTGCTGTGAGAGCAACACAACCCTAACCACCTCCCCTAACTCTAAGGGTTTCTAGAGGAAAAGGGAAAAAGGAGGAGGAAAAACCTACGCTGTAGAGATAGGCAGAAAAGGAGAAAGGAAGGCTAAGTCTCGTGATGCCATGCACACTATGCAAACAACTTGCAGAAGACAGGGGTCTAACAAGTGAGCAAGGGGGGAGATTCTGGTCTCGAAAGACGAATCTCATGGACGGACAGTTGAATTGTAGCAAACCCAGGATTGGGTGACTATAAGGGAGATCTTAACAACCACCAATACCAGGTATGTAAAGAATTCCTTGGAACAGAATAGAAGGGTATGGAGGGTTCCCTTTTACAGTAATTGTAGGGTGAAATAGTTGTCTCCCTCAAGAACTATCCTCACTGTGGCACGAGTCAGTGGATGTGAAGAGTTTTCCCTTATATTGAAATTAGGTGATTGGTGAGCTCCAGTATTGTAGCAATAATGCTACAACTCCTCGGGCTTCTTGTCTCTCATTTTATCAACCCGATTGTTCATACAAACTTGGAAGCGACGGTGCTATATGCACAAGTACTAGCTCTTGTCGCAGCTGTCACTTGATCAGCTGGCACAAGTCCGCTAGGACTCAAGCCAACTTCTATGGCTCAGAGAAGAAGCTTTATCAATGATGGACGAAAGCTAGCTCAAAGAAGACTAGTCTACTTGACAAAAATGAACTGAAAGCAAACCCAAGCATGTAAACCTAGGAAACCCTAATTTAACCAGTCTAACCTCTATAATGCAATGCATGTGAATGAAACTTCTACCAATGCTGCTGATACCTCTAATAAGTGAAAATGCATGGATCTAAACTACTTGCATCATAAAAGACATGTTTTTGTACTTTTCATTAAGTAGGTGGAATGATTGTGATTTTGTGCTTATTAGGATTTGGTTGTGCAAATTGGATGGAGAAGGAAGGAAAGCGTGGGACAGGTTGGGGAGGCTAGGTGAGGTCCCTATGGACCCTTGGCGTCCATCCACAGAGGTTTTCCACGTTCAGAAGCTCGGCAACTGCGTGAATGACCTCCTACAGGATGTCTGCAGGGGATCCTACAGGATACTAAGGGTTTTCTACAGGATGTCTCTAAACTGCTACAGGATGATCTACCGTGAAAGATTGAAGTGATGGAGGAGTGATGGAGTGATAAGAAGAGATATGTAAGGTAGGGATCAGGCTGGTGATGGCTCAGAAGTGGAAGGATGAGATGGGAAATGGGTGTAGGGAGTATGTTGAAGTGATGTCAATGAAAGGTCAAGGAATGAAGCTACGTGAGGAATGAGAGACTTTAGGAGAGGACCGAACGAAGTGAGGGCCAAGGAGATATGAGTGCATGCATGATCAAGATGGAGGTAATGGTATTGGAGCAAGAAAGAGGAGTGTAAATGAAACAAATGATTATGAATGTCACCAAACCGAAAATACATCAACCTGAATTACTTATGCTGAGAATTCAATGAACAACAATCCAAAACGCAAGGAGAAATGTGTATGAGGCTATGATGAAAGTGTGTGTGTAGGTGTGACTGACAAGGAATCATCTAATCAAGACCAAGACTGTATTGCAGCAATCATCAAGTAAGCAATGCGTGTTTTTGGTGGCTAGTTATGGACTGCACCCCAATCTTCAAGAGAGATGGCAGTGAACCTTAACAACCGTTTTTGTTGGAGCTCCAATGGATGTTATATATCCTCTGCTACGCTAAGCAAGTGGAATCAATTGTACCATAAGCAAAATCTATCTTACTGATAAGAAAATCAAACTGTCATTCAAATTACATGTGTAAACGAAACTTAAAGTGCTGGAAATAAAATGGAAACAACACTACAACAGAGGGGATCTATGGCTCTCAGGTTGGGCCCTAACCTGAGAGCTATAGTCTCCTAAGAAAACTCAGAAATAGATCACAAACTGTCTTCTTTATTCATAAAACTGGTGTCATGCTGAATTGGCTTACAAAAAGGAACAAAACAGAACTGTGCTCCGAAATTACAATGATAATGCGAGAGTTTCAACAACCATCTAAGGCTAAGGCCTTCAAATTTATACAAAAAACAATGAGCCACCGAGTGCCCTTGATTTTAGGGGCTCGGCTGTCCAACTAGAGTTTGACTGCGGATCCTGTAGGGCAGTCATAACTACTGCTCTCGTAGAACAGTTTATGACTATTGTTCATGTAGGACAGCTGGCTTCTTCATGAGCTCAGAGGGGAGATGGATTGGAGCTTGGAGTTCTTGGTGGGAATCACGAGGAATGTCCCAAGACTGTGGACATCTCTCCACAAAATCACCATTGCCACCTTATTGTCTCCTTATCCCTTTTGCGTTGTCTCTTGCTCCCTTTTTAATGCCAAAACCTGGAATCACAATGCATTAGTCACGTAGATAAAGTGTCTAACCTTCCTCCTACAAACAACATGAATAAACTAAGAAATGCATGCATAAGAAAATAAAGATGAATGGTTTGAGCAAGTAAAATAGGCCAAAATGAGCCCAAATTGTACCAAAATTGGGGCTCATCAATGGCCTTAAAGAGTTAAATAGCGGAGTTATTTTGTGTAGTCATATGAGCATTGTTCACCCTCTTCTCACTAATAATGTGTAGCATGTGCTATTCATGGACTCAAAGTTTCATGATCACACCATCCTACAAAGTGTGAAGTGCTTCACTTGGAAGCACGTCTAGATTGAGTCCAACCCCCTTGAGTGCACTGATAGTGACCTTGTTAGATTCTTCTTCTGTAGTCGTTGCTCTATCTGGTAACACTATTGCCTGAGGATCTAGTGTGCGCACCATCCCTACTACTTCCAAGGTGCTAGGAGCTAAACTAGTTGATATCGCACTGCTTCATCCCACACCGGTCTATACCTATGACACCTAGATTTGTAGCTTGTGTAGACCTAACTGAATGGTGCCTAAGGCCTATTTCTACTACTACTTGAACTGTTGCAGTAGTTCTTCTATCGCATCCATCACTGCATCACCAATGTTGTTCAAATCACCTTCAGTCAAGGTGATTGGGTTGCGGGAAGTTCCCTGATGTACTTAATCCAAAACAGATTAGTCTCTAGGTCCACTCCTCCCTGCTCTGATTTATATTCTTCCTCCTCTAACTCTAGGGAAGGTGACTTCTGACTCCTATTAGAGCTGCACTCCTCCTCTACTTCATGTCCTCCTATTTGCTTCATGGCAGTGTGCTCCACCTTGGTTTTATCCTCATCCTCCTTCTTCCTTTTCTCAGCGAATTGTTCCATCTTCAACCTAACCTCTTCCGTTTTTCGCTTCACTATAGACTTGCTCGACCCAACTGTCACATCTAAAGTAGTGCACCAATATGTCAGCCAACAGTCAACGACCACTGCGATCACGTCATCTATGGCCAGGTATGGAAGGTCATACCACTTTTGTTCAAGATCCTTCAGCACATGCATGGAGACACGGCGGAAGTCCGTCTTGAACTCCACATATTCTTTTAGCTGATCATAATCTATCGGCGACAACCGCGGCTTGCGATTGATGGCCATATGGATATTCATCTCCAACAAGATCCAAAAGACCTTACTATCCTTGACCCTTTAGGGGTCCTTCATAGCCCAGAGTGAAGCGAACTTCACCTCTTCTGGTAGGTCCTATGTGACTGGAGGAAACTGACTATCCTTTGATAACTCCCATGTGACCAACACTATGGATAGTAGCAGCCATGCATAATGAAATGTTTTTCTTTGACCCTATGATTCTCTGCATTTCACGAGGAACTCATTGCAGAGGTAGCATGCTGAGTTGAACTATACGACCTTCGTGCACTAGGCTACTAATGACACTACTAGTGACGACACTTCGTCGGCGTGACACTTCCTCATAATCTTTCCTACCAAGATCTGAGCAGCTACCTTGACCACGAGATTCGTTATGCTAGTGATAGAGTAGCTGTGGGTTCTTAGCAAGCTTAAATTTATCCTTCATTGCTTTGGCAAGGTGCTGCTCACCTGTCGTTCTTCCAAATGCCATGGCCAGATTTTCTCCTATGTGTGGTAGCTGAGTGATTCTATGGATTAGCATGTCAATGATCAGTATTGACTCCTCTAGCCATAGGCACCCATATTGCACAAAGCATAATAGCTACTTGATCACTATCATGGTTATGGGCATGCAGTTGTAATGCGGTACCCACAGCATGTTTAACAGACCAGCCTTATCCACCCCTTTTACCCACTTTCTTGGCTCCAGCGTAGTCACACTAAAGTCTTTATAGAAGATGCAGTGCATGAGTTGATCTATTGCTAAGTGGGGAAAGCACTCCATATCAGCCAAATCCCAATCCTCCAATTTTAAATGGGGCATGTGCCCCATGCACGATCCTTCAAAGACGATTTTATTTGGCAAAAAGGGTGTATGCAACATGACCTTGCTTTCATCAATGTCCTTTGGAACCTTTTTCTTGCCTCTATGTGGAGGAATGTACTCAGGCAACTTAGAGATAGGGTCAGACCCCTCAGCATCAATGTCCTTTGCCCCCATGTCAATGTCTTCCTTATCCATATGGATTTCTTCAACATCCTCTTTAGGTTCTAGGTCAATTATCTTACCCTTCTCTTATATAGTGGGCTTTTCCTTCTGTGGGTGCTTTTTGGGTGATGCGCGCATCGGCTATGGCACTTTTTACTTATCTTTCTTTATTTTTGGACCCTCTTTGGTCAGCGTAGGCCTCAGCCTAGGTGACCTCGGTGATTTAGGCACTTTTGTTAGTAATTCGACACTCGTAACCTCTGAGGCAGCTCCCTCAGTTGTCATTGCTACTTCTAGGGCAGTTCCCTCAGTTGCCATTGCTTCTCTAGTGGCTGCAGTTTTTGTGAGCACTGACATGATACTAGACAACAACTCCTGTGTTTCCATTGGCAACTTCTCAAATGTTGAAATCAGTATCAAAGCTTCAAAGTACTCACGGTTCATATGCGCCTAAGAGCTCAACCCCTCAATTCTCAAAATGCCAAGTGTTTTTTGCTAGGTAGCCACCTATAATTTATAGGAATTTTCAAATTCAAATCTGACCATTCCCCCTAAAATTCATTCATAAATTCCAGATTGGCGGCAGATTTTCACATATTTTTCCCTTAAATTTTGACTTAAATGCCACCCCCCACTCCATTTATCCGTTTTCCCACTGTCAAGTCTTGAAAAGTGACCATAACAGTTGCCTTCCAGCTTCCCTGCGTGGTACCTTCTTGGATAGCACAGCTCCCTACACTTTTCTGCTGGCACTATGACATTCCTCCATTCCGTGCAGTTCCCCAATCGTGCAGCTCCCCAACCTGGGTAGTGTAGTTTATAGTCCCACGATTCCTTTCAACTATGTGGAGCACTAAGACTATGCTTCCATCATGTAGTCATCTAGATGGATAACCAGTGTATATCTTCAATCGACTGCCATTCACTCACCCTGGGAATGGTTCTCCATTCAACTTTATCAACTAACCTGCTCCACCATCGGTAATCTCCTTGATGACACATGGCCCTAGACAATGCATCCGAAATTTTCCTGGGAATTTATCAAACTTACTGTCACATAATGAAACTAAATCATTTGCCTTGAAGGTGCATAGTTTGATGTGCCGATGGTGCCATGTCTTTTCGTGCTCCTTTTGAATGTGTTAATGGAATCCAACTAGAAATATATATTCTTCAAGTCTGTTAGCTACACAAGCCTCTTCTCTAGGGCTCTGCGATCTGCCATTCCTTTGAATGCTGCTATGTGCAGACTTGGTACAATGTACTCCATAGGCATCATAGCTTCCATGCCATAAACTAGTCTGAATGATGTTTGTCCAGTCAAATTCTTTCAAGTCGTTCTATAAGCCCATAGCACCGCGGGCATGTGAACATCCCAGTAATTTCTTTGAGCATTGAAAACCTTTGTTAGAGAACTCTCTAGTATTTTATTAAATGCTCCCACCATCCCATTAGCCTATGGATGATATGGCATGCTCTTTTGATGGTAAATCTGAAACTCTTCCGTCATCGCGATGATCATCTTATTAAGAAAGTGTATACCATGATCACTCATTAAAATTTTTAGATAACCAAACCTTGTCAGCACATACACAAAGATAAATTTTTCTGTTGTCACGCTTGTACAGTATTTCATAGGCTGAGCCTCCACCCATCTGGTTAAGTACTCAGTTGCGATGATGTGTACCACGCACCAGTCTTCTTTCCTAGAGGTTGAATCAGTCCCACAAAGTCAATCACCCACTTCTCGAAGGATTGTGACGATATTTGTGGATTCAGTGATATCTCATCCCTATGTGAGGGTCTTCCAGTCCTTTGGCATGTGTCGCATGCCCTACAATATGCTTTTGAATCCTTATGCAAGGTTGGCCACCACAACCCAGTATGTAGAATCTTCTGTGTTGTTGATTTTCCTGCATAATGACCTCCCACGACTCCGCCATGAGCCTCAGCAAGGATCATGGAAAATTTTAGGGGTGAATTCTCGCCCTTGGGCGAAATTAAGGGGTTTTATATTTTTATTGGGCAAATATCTTGTATCGTAGTACATTGTTACAAATCGCCTCAAATTTATTTTATAAAAAAATTAGGTATGGAGGTTAGCCCACCATATTTTAAGGGAGAGAGTAAAAAAAATAAATTTATCCCTTGAAATTAGGAGTTACAACCTTCCATTCATCCTAATTTTCAAGAATAGGTATTATGATAGTTATTTCACCCTCCACATTCAGTGTAAAAAATGTTTTTTTTTTCTTTCATTTTCCCGTACTTCATGGTATTAGGGTTAATTTCGAGAAAATGACCTTATTTTTTGGAACAAACGGTCGCAAAAGAATAATTCACTTTATTTAAAAATTCAAGTCTCTTATTTTCATGTTTATTTAAAGATCGAATAATGTTCTTGTTCCAAGTTTGCATATGATATATAAAGAATAATGGAAAAAAAATTATATTTACTCCATAAGTCACCTTATATTTACGTGTAAATAAATAAAAATAAAAATAAAGTGGAGTATGGTAAATAAATGAAACCTCTTTTTATACTCACTGCAAAGGTATGGTAAATAAATATAAATATAAATAAACTAGAGGTATGGTAAATTACTAAAAATATAAATAAACTAGAGGTATGGTAAATAAATAAAACATTTTTTATATTTACTCCAGAAGTCACATTATATTTAAAAACACTCAAAAAATGTGTTATATTTAGGTGAAGCCTATGGGTCAAATACCATGGGCCAAATTATTATCAATACCATGCAAAAAAACATTATAACCCATTATTAACCTTAATATTAGTATTAATAATAATAAAAATATGGCACATGGTATTGACCCATGGTATTCACGTGGAATGTAGGCTATTTGAAGGGGGGAATTAATCCAGCGTAGATCCATCTTTACTCTGGATCTACTAAGCCCCAGGAGGGATCAAATATCTTGATATGTAAACTAGCATAGAGGGAAAGAATATTTGATCCTTGGGCTTGGTAGATCAACGGTAAAAATGGATCTTTTAATTTAATGTCACTTAAACATGCTAATTTGGTTAAAATAAAAAATAAATAAAAATAAAAATCAATTATTAATTTTATTAATTTTTTATAAATTACTAATAGTAGTTTTATCGTGGTATTCATGTGAGCATAGACTATTTAAAGGGGAAATTCTATCAGCTTAGATCCATCTTAATTCTAGGTCTACCAAGTGCTGAGAGGGATAAATAAGTTTCATCCCTCCAAGAGTGGTAGAAGTGGATTTAAGATGGATATAGGTTGGTTTTTATGATAATGAAGAAATAGACCTAGGGAATTATATTATAAAAGACATCTTAAGGTGAATGGTTAAAGCTACATTTAGTCACTTCACAAAATTTAGTAAAAAATACCAATATCTCCATTAATATTGGTTTTTCTGATTTAACAATAAAAAAATTCAAAACAATGAATTCTTGTCACTCTTTCCACATCACCCTCGTAGAAGAGAGATAGTCAGTGCCCAGATTTCCCACCATTTTTCAAACGTTCTCAATATGATATCTTCATGTAAAAGTTAAGGTACTGATACTGGATTAGTTTTTTGAAAAATATGCTTGTTTGTACAACCTTTCATCTTCTCTATTATTCTTAATTTGTCCTAATGATCTGTAGGGGTTGTGCCAGTGCTTGAAAAATATGCTGGTTTGTACAACCTTTCATCTTCTTTGTTTTTCTTAATTTGTCATAATGATCTGTAGGGGTTGGGCCAGTGCACCATATTGTCCAAAAAGTGGAGATTCTGCACCAAAAAGGAAATTAATCCACATGTTACAACATTGTTAAAAAATGAAAGGCATATGAAGGTAGTGAATGATGCTAATAAGCAATTTAGATTGGGAGAGACGTAATTAAATTTTATTATTTAATTGAAGATTTCCAATTAAAATAATAATAAATCTATATGTATATATTAATATATTGATTGGAAGGCTTCTGACAATGGTCGCTTCTTTCCATTAGATCCCCTTCATGCCTACTACTCTCTTATATTATATAGTTGAGGCTTGCTACTTGTTGGCATGTTGAGGTAAACAAAATGTGTTCATTTTTTTATCTTTCAATTGGAGTCTATGGAATAAGAAAGAAATTTGATAGCTTGACAAAAGTGGTAGAGAAAAGATTAATCTCTCCTACCTTAACAAAACTGGTGCTCAAGATCAACACCTACAAAAAAATTGTTGTGGAATATTATCAAAACTAATAGAAGGGTATGAAAGAGTGTACAGTGAGAACCTTGACAAACATGGCCACTGAAACTTGCAACATTGTTTGTAGGAAGAGAAAATTATGTTTCTTTTTTCCAAACATGTATGTTAGTATATTAAAATTTAATGAATATTTTTTCCTATTATCATATATGGTTTCATATTTTAACAAAACATTCGCCAAGACTTCACTTTTTATTACTTAGTGAAAGATTTGCCAAGATCTTACAAGATTTTATAATTCAGTGATAGATTCTCCATGACATTACAAGATAATATAAGTGAGAGATTCGCTAAAAAAATTATATATACATATTATATTATTGATAAAATCACCTCCCATTTTTCCTATGTATCATGGGGATTCACCCATTTATTATACATATAAATTTAGGGTGGTTATTAAAATTTTCCATGGCAAGGATGCTGTTTCATTCAAACTCTGGCACATAACATCACAATATTTCATCTGTTCCCATTTTGTACAAGTGTCCTGCAATGACAAAAAATTATGTCGTGCGCACCACTAGTTCCTTCTTCTATTGGCTTGTATATCCTTCCAGAGCCGTACCTATCGTGAGGAAGTGTATAATATCTTCAAAGTAGCTATCCATGACATGCACCACAAAGAGCTGTGCGTCAGGCAATCCTTCCTCTAGATTAGTAGGCTCTTTTCCAGTTTCAATGCACGACAGGTGATTAGGTCCTACATTCAATCCTCATGGTTTCATAATGACTTCAAAATCATATTCCTAGAACAACAACAACCACCTGAATATCTTCCCCCCCAACATAGGCTTATTGACTAGGTATTTCAATGTAGAATGGTCTATATACATCTTAAAATGTCTACCCAACAGATAATGCCTAAATTTTTGGAGCGTGTACACCATAGCTAATCCATCGCTCTCTGTCGTGGAATAATTTTTCTTAGCTTTGGACAACTTCCTACTTGCGAATGCTATAGGATGATCCAAGTCCCCTTCACCAGCCCATGTCAGTACTGCTCCTAGCATAATACATGATGCATCCACATGCACATGAAATTCCTTCTTCCAATCCGGGAATACTGGGATCGGCGCGGTGACCATTTTCTCCTTTACCACATCCAAGATCTTCTGGAATTCTTCATTCCAATAGAATGTAACATCCTTCTTTAGCAGATTTTCCATCAGTGCGGTGATTTGGGCATAGCTCTTGATGAGTTTCCTATAATATGCTGTATGCCCCAATGTTGCGTGCAGCTATTTCACACTCCTTAGTGCCTCCAAATTGATTATGCATGCGATCTTCATTGGGTCTACCATCAAGGTCCAAGAAGGAACACAAAACGAATATTTCTTCATATTTAGCATGATATGGTACCTTCAACATATATCTAGCATCAAGCGCAGACTTGCCACATGGCGCTTTACCAACCCAAACACTGTCCAATCATCAAAGTATAATTCCAGGAATTTATGAATGAAATCCTTGAACATCGTGATGACTACATGCAAAAATATCATCGGCGCATTCTTCAGCCCAAAAGGCATCACTATATACTAGAAGCATCCCCATTTAGTCGCGAAGGTTATCTTACTTCTATCCTCTGGCATAATCTTGATTTGATGGTACCCAGAGAATCCATCAGTGAACGAATATGCTTCTTGGCTGCCAAAATTATCCAGGACCTCATTGGTGAATAGAGTTGGGAAGTGATCATGCATGCAAGAATCATTCAACTTCCTGATATCTACGCATATCCTTATTTCTTCCTTCTTCTTCTTTTCCTAAACCATTATTGGGCTCACCCAATTATATTCTTCCGCTAGTTCAATAATACCTACCACGAGCATCGTGTCTAACTCTAAGAAAACCATTTCTTTGTACTTCAGGTTGAGGTGGTAAGGTCTTTGCTTCATAGGTTTCACGTCCAGTTTTAGGGTGATCTTCATGACACCCAGGTCTCCTATTATCCCTTTCAGATCTGAAAACTTCATGGGGAATAGATCTTGATATTCGTGGAGTAGTTCGGCAACCTTATCTATTGTCGTGTTGTCCCAATATTCCCCAATATTTGCAAACTTTAGCTCTACCTCCATGCCAATGTTCACCTATTTGGTTATGAGCAGCTCAGTTATGTTTGGGCTCTCTAGTTGTGGACCTTGAACTTCGCAGTGACCTTCAGCCTTTAGAATATTAACCTTCCTCAAGTCTTCGTCTTCTTCTTCTATTGTTACATTGTAACACTCGAGCGCGTGGCTCAACGGTGTAGTCCAATCAAGTTGAATCAGATATAGAGGATCCTCTGGTATCCTTAAGATTTCTACCTTAACCTCCTACAATGCTTCATCAATAGGTTCAAATCGATCCTCAAAACTGAACATCATAAAAGATCCTTGGTGCAAAATATCCCATTCTTCAGTGCCATGGTGGAGTTCTGTCTCCAATACCAATTCATTGGTATAACATCCAAGGTATGAAAAAACATATGGACCCACTTCAGTTGAGGCTTCACTCCATATACTTTAGTCCATTTTTCCAAGTGGCCGTGTAGAGTATTTCTCCCATCATACTTTTCTGTTAATCACATATTTGGATGACCAAAGTGTACCCTCATCATCCTTCTATATTCTTGCCAATCATCAAAGCTATCCTTGTGCATCCCCACCATCTTGTGGGCATAGTGCGCAACACCCAATCTAATGCCTAGAAGTGATGCTTCTTTAGTACTTCCTTTCAAATGCATCCAAAAAGTGATTAACACCAATTAGGCCATCATAGTATGGTAGATTTCTTACCTCTGATGATATACATCACAACGACTTGGTCATCATATTACAACACAACGTAGATACTTGATGCAGTCGATTCTACCAATGCTCTAGTTCTTCATCTAAATCTGATGTGTGTGAGCTCTCACGATCCCATGAAATACGTCTGTCTGTTGTCGGATTCACCCAATATTGATCTCGTGCTACTATTTTGTAAATATGGTCGAAATCGTCATCACTTTCAAAATCACAAACAGGTTCAGTATAGTGTGGTCCTTCTGCAGGGTCCAGTGCCACCACTATGTGGAGCGATTTATTTTCAAATATCATCTTTCACTTCTTTATATTGATTACCCCATTCATGTCAGTGGCCCAATCGATCCCAAGGAGTGTAAGGTAGGGATTTCTATCATTCACAATCTCTATCACTTCAAAATTAGCTAGTGCGCTCGCGCCTTTGATATGAACTATAACCCCCTACAACCTCCCCATTGGGATGATTTTCTATTGATTCACCATCCTTAATTGAATTGAAGACCAATGTAGTGTAGGTCTCCCCATTCTCTCCCATGTTTTTTTTTGGAAAAACATTCGCGTCAAACCCTAGGTCCAAGATAACTTGATCCATTTCATATTCTCCTATCTACATGGTGAGTCTCATCTCACATCTAGTCCTTACCTTATGCTTACCAAGCTTTCTAACTATGCGTGGTCTGCCAGTAGTGTTTTCCTTGCCAACGCACCTATTGATCAACTCCTACAGTTCCTTCACAACCTTGTTATTGTGGAGTAGTTTCATGCAGGTCTCCAAGAATGTGGTAATCATGGACGGGTCCATTTCTTTCACTGGCTTCTCTTGACTCCCTAAGGTAGAGGCCTTAGCGAAACTTTTCTTTGCTTCCATAAATGTTTCTTTTGCGCATTCTAGATCAAACTAGGTTTCCTTTTATAGTTCTTTGTGGACCCACTCGCCTTCTTCGGGCTGCTTCCCCTTATCCTCACCAGTCGTCGCTCCACTTCGCAGCACAATATTTACCTTAGGGTTTTCCTCACGAGG
Source organism: Pinus taeda (assembly GCA_000404065.3). Classification (NCBI taxonomy): domain Eukaryota; kingdom Viridiplantae; phylum Streptophyta; class Pinopsida; order Pinales; family Pinaceae; genus Pinus; species Pinus taeda. The sequence continues at coordinate 32,673 of APFE030226074.1, read as the reverse complement.
CTCAACCCTAATTATCTACAGATTCTGAGTCAGTTGTTGAGGCTATTCCCCCTTCTCGTGTATCTTAGCTAACGATATATGGTAATCCTCTATTGCAGGGTCAAACTGAGTACAATAGTAGCATGATAGCCATGTCAAGTTCTAGTAGTCTCATGTGTAGTGTCTTGGTCCTCCATAATTGCAACAAATAACCTGCCCTCTACCTCTACCAGGTCCTCCACCTCGACCTCCTCCAGCACCTTGGTCTGAAGGCTGCATTTCTTCCTACACCCTGTATGCAGGTGTCCTATCCATCATTAATTCGTAACTCTGGAAATTGTGCTCATCATGACCCATAGATTGATAGAAGTTGCATAAGAGATGTTGCGGTGTCTGTACAAAGTTTTGCAGCAAATGGTAATTGTCTGCCACACGTTTCCTAGCTACTTGATAGATAGAACACCATAGCATGAGAAATGCACTTGGCCCTGTTGCAGCTTCTAACCATAGAGGCATTAGTCCCCCCACTGCAACATAATTCATGAAATCGGATAGTGATCTTTTACTTTAGGCACCATACTTCTTCGCGCACCTCTGGCTGAGCTATTCTGTCCTTTTTTAGACTTTGCATTTCGAGGCAAAGGTTCTGCAACTACGCATGAATCTACTGAACCCCTAGATTAGCATCTTGCATCGGCATCTCATGTCATCACATCATGACTTTCAGAGCTTCCTCCCAGGTCTTGATCTTCTGTTGTGATAAGGCAACCCTTAGATGAGGCAAGAGCGAGGCCACAAACCATTCGCAGTGCTACCCATCAGTCAGATTCATGTTGGCTTCACAGATTGTACACTTCAATTTTTGATCCAAATCCCAGGGTGTCTCACTAGGCTTCATCATGATCTCTTTGAATCCCACAATTGATTACCTCTTAGACTTAGGTCTACTAAATTCCTTAATCAGCACAGTCTGGATATCTTCCAACACAGATGTCAGGCTATCACTGCAATACTTAATGTACCAGGTTAGTGTGTAGTCCTGCAAAGCACTAACCAACATTGCTTTCTTCATTTGATCATCCGTGATACCCTGATCTTCCCATACAGCGTTCACAATGAACCAAAAATGGTTAGGATCTTCATTTCCTACACCCTTGAACACAGGTAGCTTTACAAAGTTCACCATGTTGAACGGTGGCGGGGGTGGTGGTGGTGTGGGTGAGGGGGTAAGTGATGGAGATGAGGATGGAGACAATGTGGGTGGATGAGGTGAGGGTGGAGGTGGTGTAGGTATTCGCAGGAATCCCTATCTTATCAAATGAATAGCGCTCAATGGAGAATCCTAAGATGCTTCATTGTCACTCAAAGGAGACTCAATCATCAGGCTATATTCAGGGCCTTTTCTTCCTCCATCCCTGAAAGTCCTTCCATGTCGTGTAGCCCCAAACATCAAGGTAACTTCATAACCCACTTTTCACATAAGACCATATTAATCCAAGTGTTTAACGATTTCAAATACTTACCTTGTGACCCTTTGAAGAAGTGGTGTTCTTCTTCACTGTAACTTACTAAAGTATCTACGTTAAACTCTGTCACAAACCCTCCTATGATACGGTCGAGCCAATGATCAAAAACACGTGGGATCTTATCTTCACGGGCTTCCAATTTCCATACTAAGTCTGAGGTCTAGACAATTGGACCATCAAGCCTCCACCTCCCTTAGTTGTCTACCAGTTTCGTGATCCACTTGTATAATTCAATCAGGAAGGAATCGAAGAAGATTTTGTGTATCTTTGTGTACATATATCTATACAACCAGTATTCTTTCATCAATCATGATGTTATCACTTAGGTTTTTCCCCAAAACATGTGAGAAAAGGGAATACGGCCGAGGTAACCACGAACCAATCTTTTAGATGCAATTTCTAGCCAAACTGCATCTAGAGAGGGCTCTCTCTTTATAATTTTAACGTTGTTTTTTGAAGTTCTTATGCTATTTATGATGTGCAAAGGTTTGTTGTAAGTCTATTTGGATGGTGATTTTAAACAGAGCTAGGATGCAAGTCTAAAAGAGTTTATTCCATTTGGCGTTGGAGTATATGAAGATGGATTGCTGAGTGTGTTTCTGTGATGATGGGCAATACTACAGAGCAAGATAATCAGTTTTGGAACAATATTGTAAGATAAAAATTGATGGGATGTAAGCCAGGGGGTAAAGGGCAATCAATAATCCTTTATCATGGTGGTAGAGGGAAGGTGCATGAATATTCTCAAGGAGCAGTGAAGAATTCCTTGGCAATTTTCAAAGTGAAAGAATTAGTGGAAACAGAAGCATTTAAGAATTTTTGTTTATGCTAGTTCTAAAGAAAACATAAATAACAACAGGAATTGAGCACAAAGTGTATTTAAACAAGTTATGGGCTATTCTTTTTCCCTGTTGTTAAGATTATGAGACATATATGAAATTTGAAAACATAGAAAACACAAAAACACAGTTTAGAATAACTTATTGAGCCAAAGAAAGACACAGGAATTTTGTAGCAGAGCCCAGAATCATCAAATCCACATTCAAAAGGTCCAACAGCAATGCATTTCAATAGCCTTTGTATTAATAAATATCAGAGTTATAGCGCAATCCAAGAGGAGAATCACCAACCCCGAATACATTCCTTGGGGGGGTATTTATACAAAAAGAGAGTTACAAAATATCTTTTGGATAAGATATGAAGTAATAACTTCCTTCATCTACTCTGTCAGAGAAATAAATGCAGAAATAAAGGTAGGAGTTATTGAGGCTATGCTGGTTGCTTTAATTGATAAGATATTTTAGACTTTTCAACCCAGGAATTCGACTGGTAGTTGTGTCTTTAATTTTCATTCCTGGGTTGCTGTCATGATCCTTTCACCTGCTCTTGATTTATCTTTAATGTGTCTTGATCCTCACTTGAGCTCCTTCCTTCATATCTGCTAGGTGTCTTGTTATTTGACCAAGTGTACATAGGCAGAAAGATCCAAATTACCTAGGTAAAACTTCCATCATACTCTTCCACCATCATCAACCTCAGTATACCTGTAAAAGTTAGGCTTGACTTCAAAAAGATGATTTATTTCATGTTCTATAAAAAAAAAAAAAATTCCAATTTGTCATATAAACTCTGTCCGGAAGGAGGTCCTATGTCTTCTGAAGTGTTGAATGATGCAGTGATCTAATTTGTTACATACATGTTTACCCTGTGAGCATACTGTTGATGTGATAACAATTTTTGATTGCTTGTTAGTAAACTGGGTAGACCCTTCTGCTGCAAGCTTGTGAATTTCTCTGTGAAGGCATTAATGTCCATTTGCATCTCTTGACACTTCCTTTCCAAAGTCTGTATAAAATTTCTCATTGTTACCACCTTCTTCACTGTCAAAATGGTGCCTGTCCTGTCCGAGATCTCCAAAGCTTCTAGCTGTTCTTTAGTATTCGTATTCAAAAAATGGATGAGCCTATTGGCCTGCTCAGGCATATTTCCTAATGATGCCCTGGCCCTTTGAATTTGCTCTTGTGCCCTTTCTATCAATTCAATTTGTTCATAGACTGTTTGAATTGATAGCCATTGGTCAGTAATGGACTGGCCAATCTTGGTCCACAAAATCATTTTAATGTCTTCTAGAGGCTTATGCAAGGTGAGATCCTTTTCCAATGATTTCACCTTATTCTCCAGGGCCTTACCTCTCTGGTCTTCTCTGCCACTGTTATTTTTGACTTGTCATAGCTCACCTCTAGCTTGGCTATTCTTTCTTTTGCCTCTTTGAGCTCTGACATTTGAGCTTCTACCTCTTTCACTACCTTAGTCATTTCTTCCATCGTCATGCTGGTCTCTAGATCTGTTGTTGTTCCTGCTGTAGCATCTGTATTTTATGTACTTGTTGTTTATGCTAGCTCAGTTGGAGGGATTGTTGCTGTGTCTGTGGGGAGAGCAGAGACAATTGTTGGAGCTGTTTCAGGTGGCTGGGAGGTCGACTCTCCCTGCTTAGCTTGCAATGCTTTCTCTAGCTCTTGCTCTATCTGCATTAGCCTTTGATTCATTTTCATTAATAAATCCATTACATCCTCTTCTTCTTTTTCTTGTGCTAGTTCTGTTGTTTGTGGATGCATGGTGACAGGCAACTTCAATTGCTTTCTAAGGGAAGCATATCTTCCTCCTCCTTCTTTATCAATCTTTTGATGCCCTTGGCATCCTTGGGATCATGTCCCAACTCAATAATTATTTCTTCTAGAGTCTTTATTCTGTTGTCTTTAGCTAGAGAAGAGATCTCCAAATCCAATTGAGTAGATGTATTACTCAATGACTCTTTTAATTAGTGGGCCAACATTGCCTTGTCTGCCAATGCATCATAGACCATTTCACCCGTTGTTTGTGCAATTCTATTTTGTCCATTGGGTGTATATCTTTGGCAAGGACCTCTAGATTGGTCCTTATGTAGTCAGCTGCAGACAGTGGTTGCTGAACCTTGGGCTTGAAGTGACTTAAGATCATTTTCTCCTCCTTGATGTCATAAGCTGCCATTAGTCTATGTTGTTTGGAGGGTGTCATGTTGAGAAATTGATCATACAACTGAATTCTTAATGACTCATTTTGAGCCTTAATCTCCATAAATGATTGTTTGATATCTGATCGTTTCTTGGCTTGTGACCTTGAGGAGGAGACTTCCATTCCATGCTGCCTCTCCCCTTCTTGTCTGTGAGAGCTAGCGGAAGTCTGTTGGCTGATGGCCCTCTCTCCTCTTGTGCTTTCAGTGATGTCTTCCACAGTGTCCTATTCAGGTAGAGGATCTACCCTTTGCCTTTTGGCCTCTTTCTGTTATGTTGACCCACTTGCAGGTGTGGTCTCTTCCCAGTCTCTTTTCTTACTTCTCTCCTCAAGAAGAGGAGTCTCCAGTGTTCGCACTTCTGGTGCTTGTGCCTGTAGTAAAGGGGCTTTCCCTTGACTGTGTTCTTTTGAGGTAGTTGGCTATTCTTCCATTGTTTCTTGCTCTGCAACTACTAACTCCTTGCCCTTTGCTGTCTCTGTTGTTGGTGTAGTCCTTTCCTGGGCAACTTGTTGTGAAGTTGTAGCAGTTGATGAGCTTTCCCCTGTTTGCTGTGGTATTTTGAATGACACCTTCCCAAAAGAACCTAAGTCAAGATTTTTTTCCAAATTTTTCATGGTTTGTTCCATTTTCTCTTCCTCAATTAACTCTTCAACTAGTGTGCCCTCCATGCACTCATCTTGGTTAGCAAACTTTTCTATGTCAGGGATGCTACAATGTTCATAGGGTGCCAACCTATATTTTACCCTTCTTGCATTGATAAAGCCATTTGGGTCATAGGGTACCCACCAAAAGCTTCTCTTGAGTCTGAGTGTTTGACCCAATATTTCATCATCATCCTTCCATCCCTCTTTCTTGTTCATAACAAAGGGGCCTAACTAGTCTCCGAGTTTCAATCGGGCCTTTTTCTTTGTGCGATGGAAGTGACTCAGATCTGAATTGGTGAATTGCTTGAAATATTCCAGCGCAAACAGTCTCATTGGCACATATCTGGGCAGCCTGTAGGGGCATAGCTCACAACCATATATCCTCAAAATAGTGTGATTCTGGTAAAAGTACCAGTCACCTATTTTATAGTTTTTAGAGAGCTGTAGTATCTTTTGCATATCACATGTCAGTCTAGGAGGAGGAGTTCTCATCAGGAGAGAAGAGACAGGGTATACAAATAAATTAATAAACTCACAATAAGAGTAGGGAGAGCTGTGGACTTCATGAAAGATTGGGGTACAAAAAATCATAGACCTCCTTTCCCCTTTATGGTCCAATTTTCTAATGGGGAATTGGAAGATATCTAGCTGGTAGTATAAGAATAGATGATAGATATAGGATGAATATTTAAAGATTCCCTCCCTGTCTAGCCTCAACAATTGGTCATGTATCTTGTTGGAAATAAATTTGGCATAGTTGTATTTGACAGCAAGGGGCTGCCCTAGGGTAAATATAGACATCATAACCAGTATGGTTTCATCAATATGTTCACTTGTCTTGAACCCCAGAACAAAAGATATTAGATCAACAACTAATCTACCCACTTCAGTGAAAGATGCATAGTGGAAAGGAGGTGGCTCCCTAGGTTGGCGATCTGCTCTCATAAACACTTGGGCAATTCTGGTTATCTCTAAGCTAGAGAGTTTGGGACCTTCATCCAACAAGAACTTCATGGTAAGAGGAAACTGGAGGTGGGTTGGTTTGAAGTTACGCATCTGATTTATAGAGTCAGGAGTAATATGAAAAGGGATAGTTCCAGATGGACTCTTAACTTCCCTGTTTGTTGGCTCATAGTTTTCACAGTAGAGGTGAATTATCTCACGGAAAATATTCACAGACGGGAGGTAGTATCTGGGTAGATTTGATTCCCATATGCCATAGACATCATTTTGGTTTAAGTAACTATTTCTGACCTCACAGACTACTTGCATATGGTTTTGGTAGCCTACTAGGTCATGGATTAGATAGGCTTTATCAGCTAAGGGCAAATGTTCCAACTCCTTGTGGGGTGCATTAAGAGGAGTGATGTTCAAGGCTACTGGACCTTCCATGGCTAAACTCTGTTGCCTTTAAAAATAGAAATTTTGGCTCTGTGCAAGCAAATAGGCAAAACAATGGCTCTATGGATTTCTTCGGGATTTTCACTATTGAAACTGGTTTGTTGGCTTCAATTTAGCTCTATGGATTGAAGTTAGCTGGAGAAATAGGACTTATGGGCTTCTTTGGCCCAATGGGCTACAGTTATGAGCAAAAGGCAGCTTTCAAGGTTTCTTGGAGAATTTGCAGGGTCGAACAAGCTCAATTTTAGCCCACTGTGCAGATTTATGGCGAATTTGGCAAGACAGAGGTTATGGTGAGTCTTTTTGGCAGCAACACAGTGTTTCTTCTTCAAATTATAGGTGTCGTGGGCAATTTTATAGTGAAACCCAATAAAAACAAGGTCAGGAGCAATTTGTTGTAAATACCTATTTTCTCGGCAGAATGGTATATTTGCAGGTGACCAGGTGAGCCGAGGGGCCAAGCTGTGGAGTCAAAGCTACTGGGTGGCAGACTTATGTGGTGAAAATGCTCTTTTTCACGTAAATTCACATGCACAGTTCACTTGGAGAAAACTAAGATAAATGGGTAAAAACAATGTTTTCACCCCTTTTTACCTGAAATTTGACTTTGGCAGGTTTGGTGCACTTTTTTTTGATGACGTCAGCATGATGTCATTTTTTAGTGTAGCGGGGTACGTATGCTGACATGGCAGGTGATGTGGCATGTGACGTGGTGGGTGACATGTCAAGTGACGTGTCCGGTGATGTCGGCAGATAGGCGGGCATAAACAGGGGTGACGTCATCAGATGACGTGGGCATGACGTCAGCAGGGAGGTGGTGGGGTGGTAAGTGGTATTCCCCGCACCACTTTTGGGGGGAAGTGGTTTTGGGGGAGGGGGCTCCGAACACGCTGGGCACTTGACACATGTCCTCAGTACGGTGGAAATACTGCCCATCCCCCGGACGCTATAGTTCGGCAGGTTAGGGCTTGCGATATTGCCGACCACTGTTGGATCTGTTAGTGCCGATCAGACAGTTGGTAGGTAATGAAGGTGGCGACAGGTTAACAGCGAGGGACCCACTTTAATTTTTTGTTTTTTGTAATCTTTTTGCGGTGTATTTTGGACTTTGGGTTAAATGGGTTTTGTGGGTTTAATATGCGGGTTTTGGCTATTTATTTAGCCAGAGGCTAAACAAGTCCCGATGGGGCACGTGGAGGGTTGTTATTGGCCCCAGGAGGACCAATGACTCCCGACAAAACATTAACGTATGGCTATAGTTAGCCAAGGGTCAAGGTATTAGATTTTTTAGGGATTTTGTGTATATTTACCTAGTAAGGGAGGGGAATATACATAGGAGCTATATAATAATGTTAGTAGGTTAATATGACTATGTGGGATGGGTTTGTATGGTTTAGGCTAAGTTTATAGAGTGAAAACTTAGGCATGGGGGGAATGAAAGGATACCCAGTTGTGAAGTCTAGGAAACTTGGCAAAATGGAATAAAGACATTTTACACAAGAAATGTGGCTTGTTTAGCCTAGGTGAAAACACATTTTCACTTAGTTTTTCTATGAGATGAAGTGGTCTAAAGGTAATGAGTAGATCTCGTTGCCCTTGGGGGTAATGCTAATAAGTGTTTCTTTGAAAAAATGAGGAGGGGAATTAGTCATGCTCAATTGGTTTTGTAGCCACCTTGCCATGGTACCTTATGATTTTTATGAAATGAAAACTTGTTCCAAAGGAGAAAATTGCTCAAATACTTGCTTCTATATCATCAAAACTGCCTACCCAACCTAGTATACCTATCATTTTCTCTTCATTTTCCTTTGGTGCACTTGAACTAGCAAACCCTGATTCCTCTCTTTTCTTTTAGTTGCCCTCCTATCTAATTCTACCCTTATCTCTTCTAGGGCTTAGATTAAGCTGCCGAGACCCTTTGCTTCTCTACCTAACTACTTGTCTGCCAAGCTTGAACTGTTTGTGCAGACCTTTATTCTCTATTATAAGACAAGTAAATTCAAACATGATCTAACCAGGATTAGACTGTCTGGCTATTCGTCAACTGTGGCAAGAGTCAACCACCTATACATAGTGAAATTCTACAAAATATGGAACCTTTGCAGCATGAAAAGGATGAGCATATTTGGCATTTCTCCAGTCAATCATGAAAAATGAAACATATTAGTATAGGAAGCTAACAGTGGCTCCATTTGGAGATGGCTTTTCCTAGTGAAAAGTCAAGAACAACAGGTCAGATGGCCTTATATTCAGTTCTTTCTATATTCTAAAATTTCTCCTTTTTTTTCACAAAACGGCTCTTCTGTAATGCCTGTATTTCTCATGCACTCATTCCAAAAAATGGCAGCTCTATTTTGGGTACCCTGTTTGATTATTTCTCATCATTTTCACAGCTCCCAAGTCTATTTCTTTAGCTTCTTCTGATGGGCTTAAAATGATATACCCAAAGGTGGCACAATTCCTTGTCCTTTTCCTCAAAATTTGTTGTAACCTATTCCCTATCCTATTGCTATAATAAACTGCAGAAAGTAAACTCTAATACGTACAAATTGAAGTGTTGCTAATTTTAACAAAGTGGCTCAAAATAATGCTTCAGCATTCTCCCATTGACTGGTCCATCATCTACCTCTGTACCATCCAGACTTTTCAAAAAGTAGGTGTTGTTTCCTTGTACAGTCTGAATGATAAATGGTCCTCTCCATAAGAAATCAAATTTTCCATGTTTTCCTCTATCTTCTCTTCTGGAATCCAACTTTAAAACTTTATCCCCAATGAAAAAATCTTCTCCTTTGGTTCTTTTATCAAATATCTTTTTAAGCTTTTCTTGTAGAACTTGAGCTCTATGATAGACCTCCTCTCTTGTCTGTTGTAAGTGAATAGTTTGATTGATCCTTCTTTGAATATCATTAGGTTCTGCTTGTATCTCTTGTAGCAAATTTATTACTGGGATTCCAAAAGAAGAAGGGAATACTGTCTCCATTCCATAAACCAATCGATAGGGACTGGTCCCAATAGATCTCTTAGTGGTCAATCTGTCTGCCCATAGTGCATTTACAAGCTTTTTCTGCCAATTTTTCTTGTTTTCCTCCAAGTCTTACTTAATGATATTGATCAAGCTCTTGTTGGAGGATCTAGCTAGGCCATTACCTTGAGGGTAATAGGTTGTAGAATGGCCCAAGACAAGATGTTGGTCTCAAGGAATTGCATGATTACTAAGTCATTGGCTTCTCTACAAGGGATGGCCTCTATCCACTTGGTGAAATAGTCTGTAGCAGTCAAAATCCATTTGTGCTGGCCAGAGGATGAAGGGTGGATTTCCCCAATGAAGTCTAAACCCCATTGTTGAAATGGTTTTTCAGTGGAAATAGGCCTGAGGGGCAGAGGCAGTAACTTTTTCTTGCCTTCAAATATTTGGCATTTGTGGCAAGAAGTAACATATTTTTTCACATCAGCAAATAAAGTGGGCCAATAAAATCCAACCCTTAGGATTTTATTAGCAGTTGATTTCCAATACAAATGTCCACCACAATCCCCTGCATGAAATTCTTTAAGTACTTTGTCAGTTTCTTCTTTGATTAGACAATTTAATAAAACACCTTCATGGTTTTTCCAAAAGAGAGCATGATATAAAATGCAAAACTTGGAAGCTTTCATTTTCAAAAATCTTTTCTTAGTTCTAGATAATCCTGGAGGAGCTTGTAGGTTTAATAATACAAAAGATATGTCAGCATACCAAGGTGATTGTAAAAAGGCTTGATTGATCTGTGGAGTCACCATCTCTTGCTCATTATCCAGTTGATTTATGTCAAGGGCTTGAAATTTAGTTTCAGTCATGAGTTTAGCTAGTCCTTTTCCTTTTATCAGTTTTGTTGGTTTAATTTCAATGTCATATTCCAGTATGGTAGCTATCCATTTGCCCCTTTTGCCTTCAATGCCTTCTTGGGTCAGGATGTCTTTAACAACAGTGTTGGGCACATAAGCAATCACATGAGAGTACATATGTAAACTATAAAGTCCTTGATGGCCTTTACAAGGGCATATGCTTGTTTCTCCATGATTTGATATTTAAGTGGAGCATCTCTAAGGGCTTTGCTGAAGAAGGCTATGGGTTTTTCACATCCCTGGTCATCTTTTTGGAGCAAGACAACAACAATTGTATGTTCTGATGCAAATGAGAATATGATAAAGTCCTTGTCAAAATTGGGGCTTGTGAGGACTGGTGTTTGAGTCAAAGATTTTTTTATTTCTTCAAAGGCTTGCTTAGTTTCTATTGTCCACTTAACCTTGAAGTCTTTTTTGAGCATGTTGTTCAGCAATCTGATTAGCTCAGCCAGATTTGGTATGAATCTTCTTAGAAAGTTGATCTTCCCCAAAAAGGCTTGTAGTTCTTTAATGTTTCTGGGGTGAGGGATTTGTAAGATAGCTTGTATTTTGTCTGGATCAATTCTAATGCCTTCTTTAGAGATGATATGGCCCAATAATTTTCCTTCTTCTAGGCTAAACAATGATTTCTTTGGATTTAGTGATATACCATATTTTCTGCAAATTAAGAATACTTGCTTGAGATGATCTAGGTGCTCTTGATCTGATTTGGAGAAAGCTGTAAGGTAATCTAGGAAAATGACTAAAAATTCATGGATATATTTAGAAAAAGAAATATCCATGGCTCTTTGAAAAGTTGCTCCTGCATTCTTGAGTCCAAAAGGTATTTTCACATATTTGAATGTTCCCCAAGGGGTTGTGAAAGCAGTTTTATTTTGGTCATCAGGGTGCATTAGGATTTGATTGAAGCTTGAGAATCCATCTAACAGAGATATCCTTGAAGCACCCACTACCCTTTGCAGAATGTGATCCAGTTTGGGCAAAGGGTAATTATCCTTTAAAGAGACTTTGTTCAAATTTCTTAAATCAACACATAACCTTATCTCCCATGTCTTCTTTCTAGTGGGCACTAAATTTGAAACCCATTCTGAGAATCTGATTGGAGCTATAATTCCAGCTTCATACATTCTCATAACTTCTTTCTCAATCAAAGGGAGCAGCACAGGGTTGACCCTCCTAAGTTTCTGTTTGAAAGGTTTTTGGTTTTCTTTGAGAGGTATTGTGTGTTGGATTACTGCAGTTTCATAAGACTTTAGGTCCTCATAACTCCATGCGAACATATCTTGAAATTCTTTGAATAGTTCAATATACTTGAGTTTTTGGTCAGGAGGCAGAGCTTTGGACAATTTTATCATTTTGGGATTTTCTGTAGTTCCTAAATTGCAATCCTCAATTTCTGTGTTTAATGGCTGCATTTTAGGTTTCCTAGAGATGTCATTTGAGTTAAAAATGTCCTCTAAAGGAGTGAGGCCTATAGGTAGAAAATTATCCTTCAACTCAATGACTTCACACTCTGCTGCAATTGCATCCTCATTTTCTTTTTCATGAAGTTCCTGTAAATCTGTTTTAGTGAACTTGGTGGGATGTAGAATTTGGTTTGTTGTTTCAGTAGAGATATGTGTTTCAATTTTGTCTATTTGATTGCTTTCCTCTATAGTGTTGGTATCCATTTTTGTGCTTGAGAACTCTTCCTTCAAAGTCAAGAAATTGTTGATTTGTGTGTCATTTTGAAACACCTGCCAGTTTTTTACATTATCTGATACAACAGGTATATGTTTTATTTTAGTAGTGAATCGGTGATTGGGCTTAAATGGCAATTTGCAAGTGCTTGCAAAGGTTGCTAGACTATGGGCATGCAGACTTTGATTCCTTGGAATCTTGGTCAATTAGGATTCAAGAAAGGTGTTGAGAATTTCCATTGTAGCAGCTCTATATGACCTCAGCCTAAGATCATTTGTAATGAAGTTACCCTTTATTTGTTGAACGATGAGGTCAGAGTCTCCCAAAATTGATATTCGAGCTGCACCAAAGTTTTTTTATCACTTTGAGCCCTAAAAGGAGGGCTTCATATTCGGCCATGTTGTTGGTGCACCTAAAATTTAATCTAAATGCATGTCCCTCAGTGTGGTCATCCTTCACATTGTGTATCCAAATCCCTGCCCCTACTCCTAGCTTATTAACAGATCCATCAAACTCTAGATACCATAGGTTTTCTTGATTTGAATTGATATTAGGAGCTTTTTCAATTTTCTTAGTAGGCATAGTGGGATTTACAGTCTCATGGGATTCTTTATGTGTGACTATCAATTTATTGTTTTCCAAGATTTCTTGAATCTGAACTGTGGATTCTTTGTCTAGGAATTCATCCTGACTTAAAGCCACCATTTTAACATCAGTTTGGGTTTGAATCTCAGTGTTGTATAAGATAAAAGAGTCCATGTATGAATGTATGGAATAAATGGGAAAGTTTTGGGGTTTTTCTTGACAACTTACCGCATACTTCATCAAAGTTTCTCGGTATATCCTTTTAGGTTGGCCGAAGACTGAGATAGTGGCATAAGACATGTCTAGTTGCAAAGATCCTTGTAGCTTGGCACCCCGGGATCTAGATAATAGCATTCCATACTTGAGTGGAATATCAGCTACCACCACATCCATGATAATTTTCTTGGTTGGATATTGGACTAATGACACACATAGATCCTTGATTAAGCCTAGACTCCAGACCTGACTGGAATCAAAGGAGAATAGGTCTTTGTATGGCCTTGTGATATCTAGGTCCAAATTTTACATAACAGATTTAGGCATCAGATTATGGGAGGCTCCTGAATCAAACATTGCATTGTGAAGCACCTTGTCATGAATTTTTAAACTCACATAAAAGGGAGGGACACCTCCATCTACTGTTTTACCATTTTCTTCAGGGCCAAATATAAGTTCTAGTTGATCATCAAGGATGTTCACTGAATCTTTGTTTTCTGAAATTTGTAATGATCTGCTGATTTGTTCCCTAAAAACTTCAAGCCTAGCCAATTCAGATAATGGGATGGATAATTTTAACTTACTTATTTCAACATCCATATTAAAGGGTTTTCTGTTTGTATTTTGACATTTTGGGTAGCAAGGTTGTGTTTTTCAACTAGGTTTTCAACAACTGCCTCTTTTACTAGAATGTTATGATGAACCAGAGTTACTTGCTCACCATCTTCCAAAGGTTCTTCTACAATTTCTCTGAGTGGAGAAATAGATGTAGGGTGTTGTTTTCATTTATCTTTGTCTGAAACATCTTCAACAGTTGGATTATTTGGATTGGAAGTTGATCTAGGGATGATTAGTATATGAGAGTCCTTGAGTTTAGTTTTGGTAGGTTGCTTGATTGTCTTTTGCTTGGGATCATTAGGGATGTCTATTCTCCTACTTCTCAAGTTGTATTGTTTGTGGACTTCATACACAGTTGTTTCATACCCTTGCTTAAAATCAAAGGATTCCCCTGATTTCATTTGACATTGACTAAGAGTATGAGCCTCTTGGTCTTCTTGAGTTAGGAAAATTGGTTGTCGACTATTGAGACCCATTAAGTTAATGTGGGGGTCCTCTGTTGGTTCACTAGATGTGGAAGCTTCTGCATAGTTTTCTTGGAAGGGGGGCCTTATGTTTTGGTCCGGACCAACTTTTCCTGTATTGGGGTTTTTATTTTTTCTAAAGTTTGGATTTCTTGCATTGTTGTTTGGTTGGATTTCCCATGAATATTTCCTCTCAATAGTTTCCAATCGATCTCCCAGCCTGTCCATGCCTTTAATGATTGCATCCAGTTTTTGTTCAAAGGCAGAGGGTTCCTCTTTGAAAGCGTTGGGTTGTGTTATATTCTTTCCACATAGTTAACAGGGGGTTTGAGGGGTACCCGTAACCCCACTTTATGGGATCCGGGGCAGCGCCCTGGAAAATTTTGGTTTTGGACCCTATGTTAGGTTGGGCAGACCCACCTATGGTTTTGTGCATGATTTTTGCACATGCTTTTTGGACGCGACGGTTTTCGGTCCATGGTTTTGGACGCGATGGTTTTCGGTCCATGGTATTGGATGCTTCAACATGTATAAATATGTATTGTAACATTGAAAGGGACATAATGAAAAAGAAGCTGGTAGTCCCGGTTTTAGGATCCAGGGGAAAATATCTGTGCATATGTGTTTTTATGTGTTATGGTCTCGCATTGTTTATTTTTCTGTGATTTAGAATTCGTATGCAGGTAATTTATGTACGGGGTTAAAACATACATTTGGTATCAGAGCTGTTTTGGCATCAAGGGGACGCCTTTGTTGCTGAGGGGTTTCACTCGGGCCTGTGGTAGACCCTGTTCAGTGGGAGATCTGCGAGATCGATTCTTGTGGTGAAAGAAGATGGCGAGCAACAGAAAGATAGAGATTGAGAAGTTCAATGGTCAGAGTTTTGAGTCATGGAAACTCAAGATGGAGGATCTGTTGGTGGATAAAGATCAGTGGATTGTAGTAGATCCAGGTACTAAACCAACAGGAGTGACCGATGAAGAATGGAAGAAACTAGATCGGAAGGTAAAGAGCACAATGCAATTGTGTGTCTCATATTCAGTATTGTTGAATGTATCAGGGGAAGCTACAGAGAAGGCTTTGTGGGACAAGTTAGGGACTTTGTACCAATCTAAGTCTCTGGTGAATAAACTATTCCTGCGAAAAAAACTGTATAACCTAAGGATGAAAGATGGAGACTCGGTGACAGAGCATCTGAATGCATTTAACACTGTGGTAAGTCAATTATCATCTGTTGATATTAAGATTTCAGATGAAGATAAGTGCATCAGTCTGTTGTGTTCTCTACCAGATTCGTGGGATATTCTGGTTATTGCAATAGGTAGCAATACAACTGCTTTGCAGTTTGATGAAATAGTCTCAGACTTGCTGATGGAGGAGATGAGACAGAAAAATATGGAAAACCAAAATGGTGATGCCTTGTCTATAGGAGGACAGTCCCAGAACAGAAACAAAAATAAGTCATCGAGTGGGAGATCTAAATCTAGAGGGAGATCTAAATCTCCAGGAAACCCTATAAAGGTAGTGTGTTTGAAATGCGGTAAGGAAGGGCACTTCAGAAGGGATTGTAAATCTAAAGCTCTTGATAAAGGAAAGGGATGTGATGATGCTCCTTCTGCAGAGGCAAAAACCACCTCAGATGAAGGTGGGGATGTGTACTTGGCTTCTTCAAGTACACATGTAGATCATATGGCATGGTTAATTGACTCAAGTGCGTCCTTTCACTTCACTCCCCATAGAAAGTGGTTCTGTGAGTATGAGAAATACGATGGCGATGATGTCTTCTTAGGAGATGATAGGAAGGCTAGAATCATTGGTCATGGAAAAGTAAAGTTGAAGTTGCAAGGTGGAAGGGTTAGAACCCTTCCGGGTGTTCTACATATTCCTGCATTGG